>SKCR01019408.1:0-122670 GCA_019454045.1 Zanthoxylum bungeanum | reverse complement strand
GAGATTTGAATCTTTCTTTTGTATAATAGTTATATAATTGAAAGTACTTGCGCCTTTAAGGTACAAGTAAAGTTTATCATTTATTTTATTCAATAGAATATTGTATTCTATTTGATAGAATATATTTTCTACGATCCCGAGTAATAAAATTATTTTATTACTTGGTATGTAACATCAGATGTTAACAATTGAAGAAAAGACTTGACTTATTGAAGTCAAATGTGAGAGTGATTGATGAGTGTTAAATGTATCACTATTTCCCACTCATTTGACATAATAGTTTGTATAGTTTCTTGAGTTTTGCAAATATATTTATTTTGTGGATAAATAAAGTTTTAGGACTTTCTGGAGGTGATTCGGGGCCAAAACAGTGAAAAATGGACAAAAAAGGGCAAAATTGTCATTTGGCGTGTCGCGACCGTAATGTGCGCCGAAGTCTGCTAACGTGCGCTGGAACATATGGACTAATTAGAGAAGTTTTGCTAAAATGCGTCGTCCGTTAATGTGCGTCGAATTTGCTAACATACGCCTGCCATATGTCAACATCAGAGTAGATCCGCTAACGTGCGTCGTGTCACATGTCATCATCACATGCTGCCGACAATCGCCATCACCATATGTCGTCTATTTGTCAGCCACATGGCGTCCATATCAGTCACATGCGAGTCAGCTTGCCACGTGTCAGCCACGTCATCATCAGCCAATCATCTTATGCCACGTGTCACCATCACATGTTGCCGATAATCGACATCGCCATGTCATCGCCACGTCAATGCCACGTCAGCATAATTATTGAATTAATCACTCAGCCATGCCACGTGTCGATCGATCCGTAATTCGTGTAGTAATTCACGGAGCGTCGCCATGTGCAAGGGTTGCGTGTTCAGCTTGCCATGTGTCAGCCACGTCATCATCAGCCAATCATCTTATGCCATGTGTCACCATCACATGCTGCCGATAATCGACATCACCATGTCATCGCCACGTCAGTGCCACGTCAGCACAATTATTGAATTAATCACTCAGCCGTGCCACGTGTCAGTCGATCCGTAATTTGCGTCGTAATTCACATAGTCGCGACGCGCGACACTTATTAAAGTCTATAAATTCAAGCCGAAATTTCAGATTCAGATCCATGCTTTCTTCTATGTAATTCCTTAAGAATACTAAGAAGATTGTATCTTGTTTGTTTATTTACAGCTTTCAGTAATTAATTTCCGCATTTTTACTTTCTTTTCTTCACTTTTCAGTTTTTTACTTTTCAAAAATGAGAAGGTAACTCCCCCTGCTTGGGTAAAAGGTAAAGCTTTTATTACTAATATTTAGATTAATCTCCCTTAATTATAATATATAAACTATTTAAAACCTGACTTTATGAGGATACCGCTTTATTAGTCGGTTGGTAATTATTGAAATTAGTTTTAACCTGACTAAGCTTGGATATCGCCTATATGGCAGGTTGGTAATTAATTATAAATTTGACTTAATCAAGTTACTGCCTATATGGCTAGTTGGTAAAATCACGCAAAGTTAATATATTATAATAAGGGAGGTATCTAAAATAGTAGTGATAAAAGTGTATCCTTTTACTCTAAGCATTTTCTTTTATTGTATTTTTACATTTTTACTTTTCAGTATTTACTTTATTGTAAGCATTGAATTTTTGCATGTGAATCCCTATGATGAGTCTCATTTGGAGGCACTACCTTTTAAGTCGCGGAAGCCGCGGGAAACGGACCTCGGAAGGGAAAAGATGGAAATCAGTAATTTGTCGAATTTGACTCGCTTATTTAGCGTCAAGCTCACTCGTTGGACCTCCGTTTTGAGCACCTTTAGCCTAACAAAACCCACAAACCTTTTAACATTGGCCCAAATTCACTCACCAAACCAACACAAACACCTAATCCACCAAGGAAAACCCACGCCCACCACCACCAAGCCCACACGTCCAAGGCCCTCAAAATACAACCCAATTGAATTAAATATTAATTAAATAATATACCAAACTAAATAAAATATTAAAACATATACCAAATTAAAATAAAATATTAATTAAGTCATATACCAAATATAAAAGAAACATGAAATATAATCATACCAAGTTAAAATAAATCAATCAAATTTTATTCCTAATTAAAAATATATTATTCATAACTTAAAATATTGTATGCCTAATCGACACAAACTAAATATACAAACTTCCAAATCAAGCCTAAATTTGTCCCCCCTCAATCTTGTAATTACCTTACTTGAAACTAAATCACATCTCACTTTTAATGAGAAGATCTATTCCTTGTCAAGCAAGGACTAACCCATTCCCTTTGTCTATAAAAGCAAGCCAAAACCAAAGCCATCCTCATCTCCAAGCTCTCTCTATTCACGCACACAACAAGAAGAAAAACACAAAATTTCTCTCCTCCTCCACCATTCAAAAAAAACCGAAAGTCACAACCCTTAAATACCCTTACATTAACCGAATATCACAGCCCCATAAACCCCCCACACATCACCGAAAATCCCCCCATACAGCAGCCCTATTTACCAAAAATATACCCCAAACAGTGAGCATAAAACGCCCCAAACAGCAGCCATAAAACGCCCCAAACAGCAGCCCCTAAGTCCCCAAACAGTGATTAAAAAATGCCCCAAACAGCAGCCCCTTAACCGACCAAAATAGCAGCCCTACACCCCTAAAACAGCCCCCTAAATCACCTAAACCAGTAACAAAAAAAACTATACTTTTAATCCTTAAAATAATCACAAAAAAAACTGCACGTAAAGCCTTTAAAATCACCCAAAATAGTAGCCTAAAACACCAAAAAAATAGTGACCAAAATACGACAGCGAACGGCAGCAAAACAGCAGCAAAATGGAGTCAAAACAGTAGCTTGAGCAGCGGAACAACGAGGTAAAATGTAAACCAGTGAACCAGAAAAGTTGATGACCTTTAGCCCTTCCGATCTCCGTGAAACGCAAGTCCGAAATTCGACAAAAAAGGTTAGACCTGAGGGTATTTTTCACATCCGTTTTCAGTTGTATTTTTACAGTTTATTGAGTTTCGTTTGCATGATTATTATGGAGTGATGCATGTTGTGGCCTTTGAATAGATAAAAAATGCATGTATTGTGAAATGATGTATGTTGTGGCCCTTGAATAAAATGAAGTGTGTGTCGCCTCTTGTGGTATATAGGATGGAAACCCGGATATAAATTTCATAGCCGATTCCGAATGGACAGTAGTATGATCTGTACTCGGGATACAACTCCACGTACCACTTGAGTAAACGGCGCATATTTCGTTTTATGTTGTTTTGATTTGTTTATTATTCGCTACTTGATTTCCGTATGTTATTTATTTATGTAATGATGTGATCGAGCGCATGGGCTTAGTAAGTTGGATTAAAGGTCCCATATTTTGAGGGGTTAAAATCCTTTACCACGATGCTTTGCCGCGCCGATTGATGTATATTCGGTTGAATGTAAGATGTGTTCAATCAGGTATACGAAGTCCGATATTATTGTCTTTATTTTTTACATGCATGATGTGATCGAGCGCATGGACTTAGTAAGTTGGATTAAAGGTTCCCTATTTTAAGGGGTTAAAACCTTTTACCACGATGCTTTGCTGCGCCGATTGATGTATATTCGATTGAATGTAAGATGTGTTCAATCGGGTATACGAAGCCGATATTATTGTCTTTATTTTTTTTATGCATTATGTGATCGAGCGCATGGACTTAGTAAGTTGGAGTAAAGGCCCCCTATTTTGAGGGGTTAAAACCCTTTACCACGATGCTTTGCCGCGCCGGTTGATGAATATTCGGCTGAATGTAAGATGTGTTCAATCGGGTATACGAAGTCCGATATCATTGTCTTTACTTTTTATATATGTATTTAGTTTATTGCGCATGGGCTTAGTAAGTGCGATTATAGGTCCTCTATTTTGAGAGGTTAAAATCTTTACCACGATGCTTTGCCGCGCTTTTAGCCCGTTATTATTTATTAGATGTCATCTATTCATCCGTTCATGTATGTATCATGTTGTTTACTGCATTTTGGAGGTCACTGCTGTAACCTTGTTCGAACGCATTTCAGAACGCCACAGGAACGTATGTTTTCTGTCTGGTCCCGTTCGAACGCGTTATCAAACGCTATACGAACGTGAACCTTCTGTTTACCATTTGAACGCGTATACGAACGCCGCACGAACGCCCACGTTAAACAGGTCCTCCTGCATCAACATCACGACATGTCTATCTTAGGATATAGTTATCTCTTTTTACCTTATGCATTTGTATTACCTCTTTAGTTATCTATTTCTATTATGCGCTTAAGTGTCTTTCCTTAATATGCATGCTTGTATGAATGCTATGTGTTTGCACTTCTGTGCCTACCAATGTGAGATTGTATGTCTTCCGTATGTCAATTTATCTTTATGCATGAATTCAGACATAGATTATATACAAATAGGTTGTATGCAAGCATGAAAATGTGTTATATGTAAACTTAGATATGAGCTTTGTACCTATGCATGCAAACTTAGGAGTGACTTATCCTTGGAAATATGTTGCTTAGGCTTGGTTAGATTATTGCATAAATCATTTTATTACAAGTGGCATAAGTTAGGGACCATTCCGTACCCAACGGTTTGAGGTCTTCCCTTGCGAGGGGTGAGTACGGCCTTAAATTTTTGTCCGGTTTAGTCCCCCGCGGGCTACTCCATACTCCCAATCGGGCCGCGATCCTAGAACAGCATGCGCCGCCCATTTCCTATGTCCCTCAGTCTGACGACTCCACTGGGGATAGAGAATCGGCCCCGAAATAATGTCTTGTAATATTATGATTTGTGTTTTAATTAACTGTGTCTATTGTGAGTTAAAAGGGGTTTAATCAAAGGCATATTATTTAGGCTGGGTAATGGTTTGGTGTCTTCCTTCACTCACTACCTTTCTAGAAGGAAAAGCTGTGAAGGCACCTAGATAATCATCTACTTGTAGCCTATTGTGACAGACTAATCTGGAGGACTTGTTACTTATTCCTGTCACCAAACGATAAGAGCCTAAGAGGCTTGGGTACATAAGAGAGCCTCGCTCCACCCTCCCTCTGGGGAATCTGCAACAAGAAATCCATTTGACAGTTAGTCACACACCATAACGCGTTGGCACGTACTGTAAGGTATAAAAAGGGTGCGCTCACTTGGTCGCTCGAACCCTTGAGTGGGGAGACCTAGTTATGGGTAATCTTTCGCCAGGGAGAGTCTTTGTCTACATTCCCGCAAACCCACACGTAGACCGGAATTGTATGGCCTATAGCAACTATTTCCTTGTGCTTGTGGACCATCCTCATTTGGATGCAGTTGGGCTTCTTTTCAGAAATGCGAACTTGTTGGGCCATTTAAACTGGGACGAGTTCGTATCCTATGATGATTGGGCCAAAAGCTTCTGAAATGTTGATGGGCCACTCTGTAGAAATTAATTTTGTATGCCTGTGTTTGGGAACATTGTCGTTCGGATCCATTAGGACCTTTTGTCATGAAGTATGGGCTTATTGGGCCATTTAAATTGGGACAAGAACGTATCTTATGATGATTGGGCCAAAAGCTTCTAAAACGCCAATGGGCCTGTATATGTTTGTGTTTAGGAACATTATCATTTGAATACGGTTGGACTTCTTGCCATAAAAAGTGAACTTGTTTGGCCATTTAAACTGGGACGAGTTCACTCCTATGACAGTTGGCCCAAAAGCTTCTAAATGATGATGGGCCAATTTGTGTGAAAATGTTAATAAGTTGATATATTCCTTGTATCGTATGCATCTCATTCATCTCATGCATACATATATCTTGTTAACACCCTATATGTCTCGAAAAGACATCATAGATTCCCGTTGGGTTAGGACCGAGGAAGACTCACTAAAAGACCGATAACAGATATGAGTACATCCGATAACTAGGTATCCCAGATAGATCAGTTGGAAAACGGTCTCGCCAAAATTACTGAACAGTTGCAAGCATTGACTACTGTTGTGGCTGGTATGGTTGTACCCCGTGCTGGGGGTGGTACTGAGAATGTGAGGCACGAGGAGCCTCCGAATGGGTTGGGGGATGATATCCTCGCTTTTGATGACGACATTGCAGAGTATGCAACATGCAGAGTGATTGGGTCTCAGGCAGAATTTACGAAGCTTCGGGATCAGGTTGAAACAGTTACCCGCAAAATGAAGGGTAAACATGAAGAGTTGTTAGATTATGAGGCAATAACCTTCGAAGAATAGTTGCCTGCTCAGTTCAAGATGCCGGATATGGCTAAGTTCAATGGGAATGGGGATCTGAGGGTTCATCTCTGTCAGTATGTATCAGTTATGAGTTCCGTGGGTTTAACGAAGCGACAGGTGCAGAAGATGTTTGGAATGTCACTCAAGGGGGCACCAGTGGTATGGTATCACAGCCTTGAGAAGAAAGTAAGGGAAGATTGGAGGGAATTAGCTGATGCATTCCTGAAACAGTATGTCACGGACTTGGAGATAGATCTGTCACTCCATGATCTGGAGAACACCAGGCAGAAACCGAAAGAGAGTTTCAAGGAGTATGTGGACCGCTGGAGAAGCCAGCTCTTAAAAATACAGACCATGCCCTCAGAGAAGGACCAGATAAAAATGATCATTAAGGGCACCAAGCCCTCCATCTATGGGAAGCTAAGGATGATGACCTCCATGATTACTGATTTTCGACAGTTGAGGGAAACTGTCATGGATATTGAGGAAGAAGAGGCCGAGAATAGAAAATTCTATGGCATGAACAGGAGGCCCATTGGGGGGACATCGGGAACAAAGCCTGTTTCTGCTGAGATTGCTGCTATCCGGAACCAGAGATTCTCCAACTTGGGTAGACCCTTGTCCAAGGTGTTGGAGAAATTGAAGAGACAATGACTTCTGAAACCCCTAGAAACCAAACCACTCCCAAACCCTCCACCACCACATCTCAACCTAAACCAATATTACCAATTCCACCAACAAAAATGCCACGATACCGACAACTGTGCCTGACTCCGCCATGAAATCCAAGACCTTATAGACTCCAAAAAGATACCCGACCCTGAAACAGAACGCCCCAACACACACCAGAACCCTTTACCAAATTACCACTCTGTCCCACCACCAACCTATATGATAAACTCTGGCCTACCTGAGGACCTTGTCCTCAAATCCTTTGACCTCCAAGCCATTTGCCTTGGGATCTGGGATAGTAACAACGAAGATAAACAGAACAGGGGAAGAGTTTCTGGGCAGACTTCTCTAGTATTGATGAAGAAGAAGTGAGGGGTATGACACGCAGCAGGCGTTTCTACAATGATATGACTGATAAGGGTAAAGGAGTGTTATCAGAGGGTAGAGAAGTGGCTGAGAATACAGAAGGTACCGAGGGAGATGTAGTGCTATAGCAGTTGAGGAAAACCCGAGCACAAGTGAGTATCTGGGATTTTTTGTGTGCATCTCAGGAGCACAGGCGGGCCATGGTTGAGGCCTTAAGCAAGATAGTGGTGATGGAAGATGCCAACCCCGCAATGTTTGTTGGGTCAGTACAAAAGGAGGCTTTGCAGACAATCACTTTTTCTGAGGAAGAACTCCCAACTGAGGGGAGAAATCATAATAGACCTTTGTTTATCAGAGCTGGAGTAAGGGGTAAGAGGACCTCTTGTGTGATGGTGGATGACGGCTCATCCATTAATGTGTGCCTGTTGAAGATTTTGGCAAAGCTGGGTATAAAAGCGACGGATTTGGACCCCTCCAGTATGACCATCAAAGCTTATGATGACAGTAAGCGAGGAGTTGAGGGTACATTTGTAGTAGTGGTCAAGGTTGGTCCCATTGAGGACGAAGTTGAGTTCACAGTGCTGGACATCCCAGCCACTTTTGTCTTGTTGTTAGGAAGGCCTTGGTTTCACAAACTTGGGGGCGTGCCTTCCACTTTGCATCAGATGATTAAGTTCCCGTATGAGGGAGAGATTGTTACCATCCGAGTTGAGATAGATAATGATGTGGCTGCCCTGGAGATACAGCCTTTCACGAGGTTTCAGGTATCAGCAACTTTCGAGGAATGGGTGGATCCTAGGGTGGCTAGGATTATGAAAAAATGAAGTTTGAACCTGGTGAAGGTTCAAAATTGCAAGATTTCAGAGGACAGACTACTCGGAAGGTTTTTGGATACACATCTGATGAAGAAAAGCCGAAGGTTAAAAAGAAAAGGCTGAAATTGATGGAGTGCTTTATGAAGGCTTCAGGGTATCAAGGTGAGCCCGAACCGATAGAAGTTAATGGGATTGTGGTGCCTGGATTTGAGATCTTCCAGGATTTGTTGGGTGAGAAACTGCTGACTAAGGAAGCTGTGGAAGCGGAGAATTGGGAAGAAGAATTGATGAAGTTGGAGAGCCTGGCTCTGGGAGAGGACAAAAAGCCTGAAGAAAACCTGGTTGCAGAGGAAGAACTGTCTATAGATGATGAAGACATTTACCTTCCTGATTTGTTTGAATGTACTTCCTCATTATCCAATAATAAAGACATTTCTTTTGCTTACTTGCCTGAGTCATTTCCATTTACTCTGCACGAATCAAGCATATTTGATATCAGTTCGACCAAAACTACTACATTTAACTTGGGTACACCTAAGAACCCCAAGGAAGTTCTGATTGCAAGTGAAGTTACCTCCGAGGAGAGGGATAAACTAGAAGAAGTATTGGCCAAATATGCCAAAGTATTTGCTTTGTCCTATGAGGACATGCCTGGGGTAGACAGAAGCATTTTCCAGCACACAATACCAACTTATCCGAATATGAGGCCAGTGAAACAGAAACTCCGACGGATGAGACCTGAGTGGGCTGAGAAAGTCAGAGAGGAAGTTAAGAAACAGATAGATGTGGGGTTCCTAGAAGTGGTAAAGTATCCTGAATGGTTAGCAAATATTGTGCTAGTGCCAAAGAAGGACGGGAAAGTCAGAATGTGTGTGGACTACAGAGATCTCAACAAGGCTTGCCCGAAAGATGATTTTCCTCTACCACATATAGACGTACTGGTTGATAGCGCGGCTTTATCTGCTATGTATTCATTTGTAGACGGGTTTTCAGGTTACAATCAGGTTCTTATGGCTGAGGAAGATAAACACAAGACTGCATTTGTCACCGAGTGAGGTACTTATTGTTATAAGGTGATCCCGTTTGGCTCAAGAATGCGGGAGCTACTTATCAGCGGATGGCCACCACATGTTCCACGATCTGATGCATAAAGAGATGACATGATGGTGAAATCAGAGACAAGAGTTGGGCATATTGAAGCACTGGAAAGGTTCCTTCAGAGAGTTGACAAATACAACCTGCGACTAAATCCAAAGAAATGTGTGTTTGGGGTGACATCAGGAAGACTGCTGGGACATACAGTGGGAATGGGAGGAATAGAGGTAGACTCTGAAAAGATCAAAGCAATCACAGAAATGCCAGCACCGAAGACTGAGAAGGAAGTCAGAGCATTCCTGGGGAAGATTCATTACATCAGTCAGTTCATCGCCAAGTTGACATCAGTGTGTGAGCCTATCTTCAAACTATTGAGGAAAGATCAACCGGTAAATTGGAATGAGCAGTGTCAAGCAGCCTTCGAAAAGATCAGAGAGTACTTGGTAAAGCCTCCAGTATTGAAACCTCCGAGACCGGGCAGACCTTTGATATTGTACTTGGCCATAGAATCAGAAGCATTGGGGGCAATGATGGTACAGGCAGATGAGACAGGGGTAGAACATGCAGTCTATTATCTGAGTAAGAAGATGCTCCCGTATGAGTCTTGATATCAGGAAGTCGAGAAGATCTGTCTTGCAGTGGTATGGGCTTCTAGAAAATTGCGGCATTATTTTCAGTCTTACAAGATCCAGGTAGTGGCAAAGGAGAATCCTCTGAAATATCTGCATTCAGTGCCTTCTCTAGTGGGGAAATTGGGCAGATGGTTAGTATTGCTGACAGAGTTTGACATTTAGTATATCACCACCAAAGTGATCAAAGGGCGGGTAATGGCAGAGTTTCTGGCATTGCAACCTATTGAAGGGGATCAGTACAAGTTTGAATTTCCAGATGAAGAGATCCAAGCAATAACAGTTCAGAGATGGAAAATGTATTTTGACGGAGCAGTGAATTACAAGGAGCCGGAATTGGGATTGTGATAGTGACCCCCGAAGGAGAGACCTTGCCTTTGGCCAAAAGGTTGACGTTCAGAGTAACACAACAATGGCCGAGTATGAAGCATGTGCTTTTGGTTTGACTGCATTGATAGCCTTGAAGGCCGAGAGTGTGGAAGTCTACGGAGATTATATGTTGGTAGTTCAGCAGATGCGAGGAGAATGGGAATTGAAAGAAGAACGGTTGAAACCTTACATTTTTCACCTCAGAATGTTGGCACATGTTATCCTCGATTGTAAGTTTCAGCTATTGCCAAGAGAAGAGAATCAGATGGCAGACGCATTGGCTACACTTGCAGCGACTTGGGAAAACCCAGAAAAGTTAGTGATGATACTGTTGATACTGACGACAGAAGCAGACCTATTTATGAGATAGAGAGAATTCTGGAAATAGAGGTCGATGACGATAAACCTTGGTATTATGACATTTAGAGGTACCTGGAACATGGGGAACTCCCAGAGGGAGCAGGCAGAAAAGACAGAATAGCCATTCAGAGGTTAGCTTCCCAGTATGTGATTTTGAAAGGGGAACTGTACGAGAGGCAAGCAAACGGTATTCAGTTGAAGTGTGTGAGAAAAGAAGTGGCTCAGCAGATAATGGAAGAAATACATGCCAGGGTATGTGGTCCGCACATGAATGGTTGAATCTGTCCCGCAAGATAGTGAGACAAGGTTTTTACTGGTCAACCATGGATACAGACTGTGCGAAGATGGTAAAGCATTGTCATAATTGTCAGGTACACGGAAATTTGAATCATTTGCCGCACACAGAGTTGCACGGGCTATCAGATCAGTGGCCTTTCTCAGCATGGGGAATTGATATGATTGGAGAGATTCGACCGAATGCATCGAATGGGCATCGCTTCATAGTAGTGGCAGTAAATTACTTCTCAAAGTGGGTGGAAGCTGAATCATTCTGCCATGTTACAGCAAAGTAGATGGCAAAGATTATAGCTCGAAATCTCATTTTTCGGTACGGTATGCCGCACCATGTAGTGACGGACAACAGAGTTCAGTTTCAAGGAGAGACAAAGGCAATGCTACAGAAATATGGGATAGGCCATCACAAGTCATCACCGTATAGGCCGCAGGCAAATGGGGCAGTTGAGGCAGCCAACAAGACTATAAAGATGATTTTAGCCAAGATGACAGAAAATGGCAGAGATTGGGCCAACAAACTACCGTATGCTTTGTGGGGGTATAGAACATTAGTAAGAACAGCAACAGGGGCTACACCTTACTCCATGGTCTATGGAATGGAAGCAGTACTGCCAGTGGAAGTGGAAATACAATCTATGAGGGTATTAGCAGAGGCAGAGTTACCGGAACAAGAATGGGCCGCACAGAGGTTTGATCAGTTAACACTGTTAGATGAGAAGAGAACGAAGTCTTTGTATCACATGTAGTTGTATCAGAAGAGACTAGCCCGAGCATTCAACAAGAAAGTACGTCCCACCAAGATCAGAAAGGGTGATTTGGTACTTAAGCAGTCAAAGCCGTCGATGACAGATCCGAGAGGAAGGTTTAAACCTAACTGGGAAGGACCTTACATAGTGCAGAAAGTACTGGGAAATGGAGCAGTGAGACTGTCAGACTTGGAAGGGAATGAGTTCACCGAGCCGATCAACGTAGACAGATTGAAGTAGTATTTTTCCTAAGGGAGAGAAGACCGAGCAGTCACCAAGGGAATTGGCAGAAGACCTAACCGAACAGAATAAGAAAATCATTCATGCATACACGTAACATTGCATTCTCTTCGTATTTGTTATTGTTTTGTGTTCGCAAGTTCGAATAAGAAAGAAGAAAGGGGCAGAGACGAGCCAATCAAAAGCAGCGTCAACGCAGTTCCAGTTTCGGGGATGAGTCAGAAGGGGCGGGCCCATATCAGTAGTCTTGGGGATGAGTCCCATGGGGCGAGTCCTACATCAGCAGTTTTGGGGATCTTCCCAGGGTCGTGGTCCACATCAGAGATAAGTGTGATGCAGTCCAGATCGGGACCATGAATAGTAGTTTGGGATGCATCCCAGGGTCGTGACCCATATTGGCAAGGTTATCAGGATGCGTCCTAGGGTCGAGGCCCCCGTTGTCGGTTGCAGTTATCGGTATGCGTCCCAGGGCGGTGCCCCCTGCAGCATTAGTTTTGGGGATGCGTCCCGGGTCGAGGCCCACATTTGGTCAGCGGTATGGGGATGCGTCCCAGGGTTTAGGCCCCGTTGTCAGTTGCAGCTATTGGGGATGCGTCCCAGGATCGAGGTCCACTGCAGCATCAATCACTCAGCGCGTGTAGTAGGCAAGTCAGGTAATGAAAATGCATTGCATAACTTTGATAGGATTATTTCAAAGTCACACACTGCACAAGTCCCATCAAAGTGGGGGCGACTGTAGGCATTGCATTTTTTGCATGTGAATCCCTATGATGAGTCTCATTTGGAGGCACTACCTTTTAAGTCGGCGAAGCCGCGGAAACAGACGTCGGAAGGGAAAAGATGGAAATCAGTACTTTGTCGAATTTGACTAGCTTGTTTAGCGTCAAGCTCACTCGTTGGACCGCCGTTTAGAGCAACTTTAGCCTAACAAAACCCAAAACCTTTTAAACCTTGGCCCAAATTCACTCACCAAACCAACACAAACACACTAATCCACCAAGACAACCCACGCCCACCACCACCAAGCCCACACATCCAAGGCCCTCAAAATATAACCCAATTGAATTAAATATTAATTAAATAATATACAAACTAAATAAATATTAAAACATATACCAATTAAATTAAATATTAATTAAGTCAAATACCAAATATAAAAGAAACATGAAATATAATCATACAAGTTAAAATCCATCAATCAAATTTTATTCCTAATTAAAAATATATTATTCCTAACTTAAAAATATTGTATGCCTAATCAACACAAACTAAATATACTAACTTCCTAATCAAGCCTAATTTGTCCCCCATCAATCTTGTATTTACCTTACTTTAAACTAAATCACATCTCCCTTTTAATAGAAGATCTCTTCCTTGTCAAGCAAGGACTCACCCCATTCCCTTTGTCTATAAAAGCAGCCAAAACCAAATCCATCCTCCTCTCCAAGCTCTCTCTATTCACGCACACAACAAGAAGAAAAACACAAAATTTCTCTCCTCCTCCACCATCCAAAAAAAAACGAAAGTCACAACCCTTAAACACCCTTACATTAACCGAATACACATCCCCATAAACCCCCCACACATCACCGAAATCTCCCCCATAACTCATCCTATTTACCAAAAATATACCCAAATAGTGAAATAAATGCCCAAACAGCAGCCCCTTAACCGACCAAACAGCAGCCCTGCACCCCTAAAATAGTCCCCTAAATCACCTAAACCAGTAACAAACAAAACTGCACTTTTAATCCTTAAAATAATCACAAAAAAACTGCACGTAAAGCCTTTAAATCACCTAAAATAGTAGCCTAAAACACCAAAAAATAGTGACCAAAATACGGCAAGCGAACGGCAGTAAAACAAGCAGCAAACGGAGTCCAAACAGTAGCTTGAGCAGCGGAACAGCGAGGTAAAATGCAAACCAGTGAACCAAAAAGTTTGAGGAGCTTTAGCCCTTCCGATCTCCGTGAAACGTAAGTCCTGAAAATTCGACAAAAAACGTTGACCTAGGGTATTTTTCACATCCTTTTTCAGTTGTATTTTTACTATTTATTGAGTTTCGTTTGCAATGATTATTATAGAGTGATGCATGTTGTGGCCTTTGAATAGATAAAAAATGCATGTATTGTAAAATGATGTATGTTGGTGGCCCTTGAATAAAATGAAGTGTGTGTCGCCTCTTGTGTATATAGGATGGAAACACCGGACATAAATTTCATAGCCGATTCCGAATGGACAGTAGTATGATCTGTACTCGAGATACAACTCCACGTACCACTTGAGTAAACACCGCATATTTCCTTTTATGTTGTTTTGATTTGTTTATTATTCGCTACTTGATTTCCGTATGTTATTTATTTATGTAATAATGTGATCGAGCGCATGGGCTTAGTAAGTTGGATTAAAGGTCCCCTATTTTGAGGGGTTAAAATCCTTTACCACGATGTTTTGCCGCACCGATTGATGTATATTCGGTTGAATGTAAGATGTGTTCAATCGGGTATACGAAGTCCGATATTATTGTCTTTATTTCTTACATGCATGATGTGATTGAGCGCATGGGCTTAGTAAGTTGGATTAAAGGTCCCCTATTTTGATGGTTTAAAACCCTTTACCACGATGCTTTGCTGCGCTTATTGATGTATATTCGGTTGAATGTAAGAAGTGTTCAATCGGGTATACGAAGCCGATATTATTGTCTTTATTTTTTATATTTATTATGTGATCGAGCGCATGGGCTTAGTAAGTTGGATTAAAGGCCCTTTATTTTGAGGGGTTAAAACCTTTTACCATGATGCTTTTCCGCGCCGGTTGATGAATATTCGGTTGAATGTAAGATGTGTTCAATCGGGTATAAGAAGTCCGATATCATTGTCTTTACTTTTTATATATGTATTGAGTTGATTGCGCATGGGCTTAGTAAGTGCGATTAAAGGTCCTCTATTTTGAGAGGTTAAAATCCTTTACCACGATGCTTTGCCGCGCTTTTAGCCCGTTATTTTTTATTAGATGTCATTTATTCATCCGTTCATGTATGTGTCATGTTGTTTACTGCATTTTGGAGGTCATTGCTATAACCCCGTTCGAACGCGTTTCAGAACGCCACACGAACGCATATTTTCTGTCTGGTCCCGTTCGAACGCAATATCAAATGCTATACGAATGCGAACCTTCTGTTTACCGTTCGAACGCATATACGAACGCCGCACGAACGCCCACGGTAAACAGGTCCTCCTGCATCAACATCACGACATGTCTATCTTAGCATATAGTTATCTCTTTTTACCTTATGCATTTGTATTACCTCTTTAGTTATCTATTTCTATTATGCGCTTAAGTGTCTTTCCTTAATATGCATGCTTGTATGAATGCTATGTGTTTGCGCTTTTGTGCCTACCAATGTGAGATTGTATGTCTTCCGTTTGTCAATTTATCTTTATGCATGATTTCGGACATAGATTATATACAAATAGGTTGTATGCAAGCATGAAAATGTGTTATATGTAAACTTAGATATGAGCTTTATACCTATGCATGCAAACTTATGAGTGCCTTATCCTTGGAAATATGTTGCTTAGGCTTGGTTAGATTATTGCATAAATCATTTTATTACAAGTGGCATAAGTAAGGGACCATTCCGAACCCAACGGTTTGAGGTCTTCCCTTGCGAGGGGTGAGTGCGGCCTTAAATCTTTGTCTTGGTTCACATCGGGTGGCGACTCCATTATTCTCCGGTTTAGTCTCCCGAGGGCTACTCCGTACTCCCAACCGGGCCGCGAGCCTAGAACAGCATGCGTCGCCTAGTTCCTGTGTCCCACATTTATGTCTTTTATTTTATTTAAGCTTTTCTTAGCCTTAGATATGTGTCGTAACTAAGCCCATTATCTGTGGTTGTGATGAATTCCAATATCACCGATTTATAAGGGGTTATTTTATAGTTTATGTAATATAAAGGTTTATTTAATTGAAGAAATGACCAACAATAATTCTTTGTGGCCAACAGAAAGGAGCGTGATCCAAAGAATCGCAGGAATTTATGAAGTTGGAGGCAACACAGCACTGAATTCCAAGCTGGATATAATTTACAAAAATCTGGAAACTCTTAACATGAAGGTTAATGCTGGATCCACAAGTTCACCATTTGGAGGAGCACCAGAGTCAGAATCATACAACCAACAAGAAGAAACAGTGAATTATGTCAACAATTTCAACAGACAGGGGAACAATCCATATTCCAACACCTACAACCCAAGGTGGAGGAATCATCAAAATTTTGCATGGAGCAACAATTCAGGGCAAAAGAACTATCCACCACCTGGATTCCAACAACAAAACAAAGGCCAGGAGCATGAAAAAGAACCAAGAATAACAGAAGTGCTGGCCCCGTTAAAAAAGCAAGAAACAAAATACAATGTTTTAGCAGTTATGGTTCAAAATCAAGTAGCATTGAATCAAAGCCATTCAGCTTCCATTAAAGCACTGGAGAATCAAATGGGAAAACTGGCCAATGCTCAGAGTTACAGACCGCCAGATAATCTTCCGAGCAACACAGAACCAAATCCAAGGAACAGATGGAAGGAGCAATGTCAAGCCATTACTTTGAAAAGCGGTACTGAAATCAACAACGATGTTGGAATCAAGGCATCCATTGAAGAAGTTCCAAAAGATACAGTTCCATATATGAAGGAAAAATAAGCAAAGGAAAAAGATCATGAAAGAATCACTCCACCTCCACATTTTCCACAGCGACTCCAGAAAAGCAAATTGGACAAGCAGTTTGCTCGATTCTTGGAGGTGTTCAAAAAACTGCATATCAACATCCCATTTGCAGAAGCGTTGGAAGAAATATCCAGCTATGTCAAATTCATGAAAGATATTCTTTCACGAAAACGGAGATTGAGAGATTACGAGACAGTAGCATTGACAGAAGAATATCGCGCCATCATTCAGAGGAAGCTTCCCCCGAAGTTGAAAGATCCTGGTAGTTTTATTGTTTCATGCACCATTGGAGAACATTATATCGGTAAGGCTTTATGTGATTTAGGTTCCAGTGTTAATTTAGTGCCTTTTCGATTTACAGGAAACTATAAATTGGAGAAGCAATGCCCATCTCAGTCTCTCTGCAACTTACTGATAGAATGCTCACATTTCTGAGAGCAGTAGTTGAAGATGTGCTGGTCAAAGTTGACAAACTCATTCTCCTAGTAGATTTCATTATCCTTGACATGGAAGAAGACAAAGATGTACCTATCATCCTAGGGAGACCATTCTTGGCTATAGGTCGAATTGTTATTGATGTTCAAAAAGGAGAACTAACCATGAAAGTGAAGGACCAAGAAGATACCTTCAATGTTTTCAAAGCCATGAAATTCCCGAGTGATGAAAAGAAGGAGGAATGTTTCAGAATTGATGTTGTGGATAGTATCATCCAAGATACTGATGCAATACCACTTCCCACGGATAAACTTGAAGCTTGCATCACCAACATGACTGACAGCGAGCTAGATGCAGAAATTCTGGAATGTATCAACCATCTTGACAGACCCTTTCGATTCAAATCGACACCATATGTGGAAAGTCTGGAACTACCGAAGAAAGAGTGAATCAAGCCTTCGATTGAAGAAGCACCGCAGCTGGAACTAAATTTACTTCCGAACCATCTCAGGTATGCTTTCTTAGGAAACACTTCTGAATTACCTGTAAATTTTATTCTTCGCTAACATTAGAGCAGGAAGAAAAGTTATTGAGAGTGTTACGAAAACACAAGAAATCCATTGGCTGGACTATAGCAGACATTCGAGGCATTTTTCCATCATTTTACATGCACAAAATTCTGATGAATGACGAATACAAACCCACAGTGGAACATCAATGGAGACTAAATCCAATCATGAAGGAAGTCATGAAGAAAGAAATCATCAAATAGTTGGATTCTGGCATCATCTACCCCATCTCTGACAGCACTTGGGTGAGTCCTATGTAATGTGTGCCGAAGAAATGAGGAATTACTGTAGTCACAAATGAAAAGAACGAGCTAATTTCAACAAGAACAGTGACTGAAAGGAGAGTATGCATGGACTACAGGAAGCTGAACAAAGCAACAAGGAAATATCATTTTCCGCTACCATTCATTGACCAGATACTAGATAGATTGGCGGGACATGAGTTCTATTGTTTTCTGGATGGATACTCGGGGTACAATCAGATTGCCATAGCCCTAATGATTAGGAGAAAACCATTTTTACATGTCCGTGTGGTACTTTTTCTTTCCGCATGATGCCATTTAGACTATGCAATGCTCCTGCCACATTTCAACGTTGCATGATGGCCATCTTCTCAGACATACTGGAACAAAGTATGGAGGTTTTCATGGATTATTTCTCTGTGGTTGGAGACTCGTTCAACCACTGCTTGTAAAATCTGGAACATGTGTTACAAAGGTGTGAAGATACCAACCTGGTGCTCAACTGGGAGAAATGCCACTTCATAGTGCAGGAAGGAATCATTCTGGGACATCGGATCTCACAAAAGGGAATCGAGGTAGACAAAGCAAAGATTGAGACAATTGAAAAACTACCTCCACCAACAACTGTCAAAGGGATTCAGAGTTTTCTCGGACATGCTGGCTTTTACAGGAGATTTATCAAAGACTTCTCAAAGATTTCTAAACCTCTGTGCAATCTTCTGGAGAAATATGTGCCTTTCAACTTCACCAAGGAATTCCAAGAAGCTTTTGAGATCTTAAAACAGAAGCTGGTCTCTGCCCCCATCATTGTAGCACCAGACTGGACCCTTCCATTTGAGGTGATGTACGATGCTAGTGATTTTATTATAGGTGCAGTTTTGGGACAACGCAAAGCAAAGATTTTCCATACCATTTACTACTCCAGCAGAACTCTAAATGAAGCTCAAATCAACTACACAACCACCGAAAAGGAGTTGCTCGCAGTTGTCTTCGCTTTTGATAAATTCTGCTCTTATCTGCTGGGTCCCAAAGTGGTGGTTTACACAGATCATTCAGCAATCAAAAATCTGATCGTGAAGAAATATGCCAAACCCAGATTGCACTGCCATCAAATGATTCAAAAGTGGTGATCAAATTCCTTAAAAAGAATATTTTCACTCGCTTCGGAACACCTCGGGCGATTATCAGTGATGGTGGCACACATTTCTGCAACAAATACTTTGATGCACTCTTATCCAAATACGAAGTTACTCATAAAGTTGCCCCCTCCTACCATCCACAGTCAAATGGACAAGTTGAAGTTCCAAACAGGGAGATCAAAAGAATCTTGGAGAGAACAGTTGGATCAACAAAGACTGGTCTAAAAAACTAGATGACGCACTATGGGCCTACCGGACAGCTTACAAGACACCCATCGGTATGTCTCCTTATCGAATGGTGTTTGGGAAAGCGTGCCATCTACCAGTGGAGCTTGAACACAAGGCGTACTAGGCACTGAAGAAGTTAAATCTTGATCTACAAGCTGTATGAGAGAAAAGGCTCTACCAACTTAACGAATTGGAGGAATTTCACCTACAGGCTTATGAGAATGCCAAATTGTACAAATAAAAGATGAAGAAATGGCATGATAAAAAACAATAGTGCGCAAACAACTAGAGCCAGGGCAGCAAGTGTTGTTATAAGATTCACAGTTGAAACTTTTCCCTAGAAAGCTGAAATCAAAGTGGTCAGGTTCATTTGTGATTACTCAGGTGTTACCCTATGGAGTTGTTGAGATATACAACCCCAAGTCGAACAACACATTCAAAGTTAACAGCCAGCGCTTCAAGCATTACTGGGGAGAATCAATTGAGCGACAGAAAAAAAATGTCACACTTTCAGATCCAGCCCAACGTTCGAGCAGTCATGTCTAGCTGACGACTTTAAACTTAGCGCTAGCTAGGACACAACCCATGCAATTTGTGTATATATTCAGATTTGGTGTGTTTTATTTTTGTGTGTTTCATTTGTTTAGGTAAAGACATTTCATGATGGAAGACGTTCTCGTAAATCTTCACAAGTAATTTCCTTCTCTCCCTCAAAACTCTATGATGAAAGTCTACAAAGCTCGCTTGGAATGGATGAGACTGCTAATGATAAAAGGTATTCCTAATGAAATTCGTTGGATTATTGAAGCACGAGTTCGATTGGCAGGTGAGTCTTCTGACTCTTTTGTTTCACATCTGCCTGGTTTAGGAAGAAGCACATTTGCTAAAAAAAAGAAGAGCTAAAAGAATGGGTGTTTGCTATAAATGTGCTCGCATGACATATAATACTCGTTGTCGTTCTTTAGGAATGATGTCTGATAACCGCGAAGATAAAATTAATTTCATTACGGATGGCTTGAGTAAGGAGTCTTTGGATGATATATCTAAGACTCTTGAGATGCATCCCAGTGGATATATGTATCATGAAATTCGTAAGTTATATGCACAATTTCGTAAAGAAATACAACAGTTAAGTCTCGGGAATCTGACTCTGTTTGCCAATTTATAAGAAAATTGGATGGAAAGCTTATCCCCGACGCATAGACGTCATTCAAGCCGTTATTTCTTGTAAATATTATTTTCTTTGTCTTTAACTAATAATTGTGATTTGTTTTGTTACTTTCTCCGACATGATCCAGACTTTTTGACCTTTCACGATTTATTATTTTGCTACTAATCGTCCTTTGGAAGATACTAGTGCTATTATTACTCACTTTTTTCAGGTGTTATAAATTCAACTCATCATTGCACTTTTGAAGGCATCCAGAGCTGAGAAAGAAATACATACAAATGGAAGCCACTTCAAGAAGACAAGTTGTAAACATCTGTGTGTTTTACGGTACTAGTGTTGGTTCTAAGCCATACTACGTTGGAGCAGCACAAGAATTGGGTCGAGTCATTGTCGAAAGGAATATGCACTTAGTATATGGCGATGGCAATCTTGGACTAATGGGGATCGTTTCAAAGGCTGTACAGGAAGGAGGCAGTCAAGTTTTGGGAATCATCCCAAAACCCTTGGTAGAGGAGAATCTTATAGGACCATCAAACAGAGAGGAACTGATAGTGCCAGGTATGTCTGAACGACTGGTAGAAATGATTAACCGTGCTGATGCATTTATTACTTTGCCAGGTGGCATGGGTACGATGGTGGAAAATTTTACAGTACTATCATAGGCGAACTTGAACATACACCAGAAACCACTTGGACTGTTTAACGCTGATGGATTTTATGATTTTCTTTGTGTATTTCTTGATGATTCCCGGAGAAATGGGTTCGTATCAAAACCTGTAAAAGAACTCCTCTTTACTGCCAGAACAGCCCCAGATTTAATTGACCAAATCTTAGCCTTTGAACCACAAATTGACCCTATACTTTCCAAGATTAATTGGTCTGATAATGATCGTGGTAAGAAGCGTCGGATAAATCTGGATCTTATCCTTTAATTTTCATTTTAGATGTACAATTTCAGCTAACCAGGTACTATCTTCGAAACTCATCTTCTATTTTTTAAGACATTGGGGACAATGTCTCATTTAGGTTTGGGGGTGCGGAATAGTTGTAGTATTTTGTTTTTATGTTGTTTTAATTTTTAGTCAAAAATTTTCGAAAAATTCAAAAAAAATTTTAAAAATTTTACAAAAATTAAAAAAAAATATTTTGTGTTTTTTATTTGATTAATCAAGTGGAATTGGTGTGAGATAGCTGTGTAAGGAATTTCCACTCCTGAGACGTATCTCAACCTATTTCAAAACAAGTTAATTTTTGTTTATTTCCTTTTTAATTATTTAATTTGTGAATTCTCCATAATACTGACTAAAATGGATATTCATATGCTCAGTTGACAAGTATTATCAATATACATAGTAACATACGGACATGAGTTGTAATTAAAAAGTTTGTAATATTCAGTGCTCTAATTTAATTGGAAGAAGCATCTAAAAAGAGCAATGGGATAAAAAAAATATTTACATCTGAGATCCGAGTTATTAAGTCCATATGGGTGTTTTAACACCTAGTTCCCTAAAACCAACTGGTTTGGGAGCCACTGGCCCAAAGCTTGCTACATGGATCAAAGATGTTACAAAAGAAATATATATATATATATATATATGAAGTCTGAGTAATTAAGTCTGTAGGGGTGTCTTAACACCTAGTGCCCTAAAGCCAACTGGTTTGGGAGTCACTGACCCAAAGCTCGCTACATGGATGGATAATATTGTATATAAATAAAAAAAATCAGAAAAAATTAGAAAAAAATATACCATTGCTAAAAAAAGTGTGAATTCTGATATAACTTTAGGACAAAGATATTACTCTATTCTCAACTACACTTGTGACTATTGTGGGCAAAATGAGTTGATTAATATTTTGTTGGCTGTGTGTATGAAGAATGGTAAAAGTCATCGGAGAATTTATTTATTTGGTAATTTACAAAGAAAGAAAACAACTCTTAACATGGGTAAGGAGTTTCACTTGTTTAGTCACTAACTTCTTTATTCTCTTTTCTCTTGTCTTTTTGCTTTTGTGTGCATTAGTTTTAATTATCTTTTTGTTTTTATAAAACGTTTGTGGGTATCGTCGCTGTAAACCCTCACGAGATTACAACTCATCCACTAGGGACACATAGGGGTTTAAAGGCTCGTTGCATACGCTAAATGCAACTGTGATCCCTACGAAAGTGGCTTAGTTTAGTTTTATTTTAAAGATGTTTATGTTATTTTATTTTATTATTTTTCTCGAGGACTAGCAAAATGTTAGGTTTGGGGGTGTGATGAGTGGTAAATGTATCACTATTTTCCACTCATTTGACCTAATATATTGTATAGTTTCTTGAGTTTTGTGAATATATTGATGTGTTTTATGTTATTTTGTAGATAAATAAAGTTTCAGGACTCTCTAGAGGTGATTCGGGGCCAAAACAGTGAAAAACGGACAAAAAGGGCAAAAATGTCATTTGACGTGTCGCGACCGCTAACGTGCACCGAAGTCTGCTAATGTGCAACGGGACACGTGGACCAATCAGAGAAGTTTTGCTAAAATGCACTGTCCGCTAACGTGCACCGAATTTTCTAACATGCGTCTGCCACGTGTCAACATGCTGCCGACAATCGCCATCACCATATGTCATCTATATGTCGTCCACGTGTCAGCCACGTGGCGTCCACATCAGTCACATGCCGAGTCAGCTTGCCACATGTCAGCCACGTCATCATCAGCCAATCATCTTATGCCACGTGTCACCATCACATGCTGTCGATAATCGACATTGCCATGTCATCGCCACGTTAGCGCAATTATTGAATTAATCACTCAATCGTGCCACGTGTCAGTTGATCCACAATTCGCGCCGCAATTCACGGAGCATCACGATGCGCAAGGGTTGCGCGTCGCGACGCGCGACACTTATTGAAGTCTATAAATCCATGCCGAAATTTCAGAATCACATTCATGCTTTCTTCTATGTAATTCTTTAAGAATACTAAGAAGATTGTATCTTGTTTGTTTATTTACAGCTTTCAGTAATTAATTTCCGTATTTTTACTTTCTTTTCTTTACCTTTCAGTTTTTACTTTTCAGAAATGAGGAGGTAACTCCCCCTGCTTGGGTAATAGGTAAAGCTTTTATTACTAATATTTAGATTAATCTCCCTTAATTATAATATATAAACTATTTAAAATCAGACTTAATGAGGATACCGCTTTATTGGTCGATTGGTAATTATTGAAATTGGTTTTAACCTGACTAAGCTTGGATACCGCCTATATGGCAGGTTGGTAATTAATTATAAATTTGACTTAATCAGGTTACTGCCTATATGGCTGGTTGGTAAAATCACGCAAAGTTAATATATTGTAATAAGGGAGATATCTAAAATAGCAGTGATAAAAGTGGATCCTTTTACTCTAAGCATTTTCTTTTATTGTATTTTTACATTTTTAATTTCTAGAATTTACTTTTCAGCATTTACTTTTCAGTATTTACTTTAGGTCTTTTATTTTATTTAAGCTTTTCTTAGCATTAGATATGTGTCGTAACTAAGCCCATTATCTTGGGTTGTGATAAATTCCAATATCACCGATTTATAAGGGGTTATTTTATAGTTTGGGTAATATAAAGGTTTATTTATTGAGTCTTAAGCTTAATGCTTCTTGTTAACTGGCCATTAATAAGATTGATTTGGTAAATATAAAATGAACTTGGAAAATGGATTTTAGGTTTAAACCCTAGACTCAATAGCCCGCGATCTTCCTTGAGGATAGATAACCTTTAATAGATTTTCTTATAGGATAGGAATATACATGTCGGGCGGGGGTAACCATAATTGGAACTTAATCTTAATGAATTCAAGGAACTTGGTTGACATAGGAATATGATTAATAAAGTTATATTGGGTATTTGTATTTGACCATCGGAAGAGGCTTTTACATAATTTTGTGTTTCAGGTTAATAAATCGATATATTACTCAAACGTAAAATAACCACTTCATCTTTAAAAAGATATTGGAAAGATTCATAACCCTGGATAGTTTAATAATCTTGAATTTTCATCAATTTACTTTCGTAAAATTTTATTTACTTATTTTAAGTTTAAAGTCACCATCCAATCAAACAATCAATCCATTAGATACTTGTAAAAATTTGTCTTCATAAATTAATAGTTTAGGTATTAAGTCCTCGTGGGATCGATACTTTTTATACTACTTGAATGATATGT
Organism: Zanthoxylum bungeanum; assembly: GCA_019454045.1. Classification (NCBI taxonomy): domain Eukaryota; kingdom Viridiplantae; phylum Streptophyta; class Magnoliopsida; order Sapindales; family Rutaceae; genus Zanthoxylum; species Zanthoxylum bungeanum. The sequence goes on along the minus strand of SKCR01019408.1, from coordinate 98,102 downwards.
GCGCTTGCATTATACGCATATGATTACGCCGGTCAGTGATAAACTATAAACGGAACTACATAATTAATAAGATGAAATGACCCTTAGACAGCTTACATCTAAGTCCAATAGGATATCAGAATTATTAGCGTAGTATTTGATACTTAATAGTTTTGTTGTTTTCTTATCGAAGAAAATTATCCTATAACTTATAGTGGGAGCGAAATTTGATATCATTTTCAGAAATTAGCATTAAACAATAGATCTAATATTTTTCATAGCTTACTACGATCAAGTTTTGAACTTGATTGAGCTCTCATTATGAATGGTTCATAAAATGTACAAATTGTTTGCGCAGCAAAAACAAAGTGAGCCTATTAAAGGTTTGACCTTTATAGTATGACAGTGAGAAAGGTTATACCCAACAATCTATTGTAGATTCTGAGAAAACTTGTCTCTAGTCGTACTAATTGAACAATTAAATATCTGCCGGTTAGTGTTGATATTAAACTGTGTATTTTAGCTAAATAATGTAAAGTGGCGTTCTTGAGTGGTTTCTTCGAATAAGAGATCCATTGCGATTTCTTTGTTTGAAGAGTTTATTCTAGAATGGCCTTGGAGTTTATATTATGCTGAGATCAAAGTTTGGTGTACTATCTTATAGAGCCTATTGTAGACTCATGTGAGCTTTCCAAAAATTTGTGTTCTCTAATTTTGATTATAGTCAGATTGTCTGATTTTATCAAAGCATAGAGAATACATATTTGATAGTAAGGTCAGTGAAAGCGTACAAATTTCTTTCTAGTGTTATATATCCTAACGACATTATCATTATTAATGTAATAATGAGATGTTTGTGAGGTAAAAAGCTTACCTAAGTCTTCTTTTCTCCGTGAAAACAGTGGGAGTAATCTCTATTATATTTGATATAAAATTTTATATATGATATAAGACAATAGACTTGTGAGATACTCTCATTATTCGTGCATAAGATATAATCTAATAAATGACACAGCAAGACTATCTGTGTGACAGTTAGTGTGTCTCTTGTATATAGTATTTATCTTTCGTAAAGGATGATTCCTTTGTTGAAAGAGAAATTGATTAGAATGTCTAATCAATCTTATGCATTATACGATGATGGCATAATGAATACTATATTATATACGATTAAAATATCAATTTATCATAATCGTTATGAACTATTTTGATACCCTCTAGACAATATGATGGGTCTTGAAACATATTCTTTGTTATCTTTGAGATATTAAGAACAAGTTTCTTATTCATGGAGAATATAATCCGCAACCATTATGGTCAGATTAGTTTTGAGTCTAATTATGACGTTAGATGGTCTATGTCATATAAAGTCAGAAAAGATGCAGTGGGAGTGTCACGGTTGATTCTACTATATTAATAGAATTAGTTGTAACTTATGAAGTATTGCCTTATGAAGTTGCATAGTGACCTTATAGATTAGAAGTTTTGATATTAGTATTGTGTTTGTGGTTGTCTACATAGTATTTTGGATTTGATCTCTAAATTCATAGATAATTTTATAGCTGTAGCACAATATTGATATCGCATCTGAGTCATATTGATGTAGAACTTGGGTTCTACAAAATATGAATGATGATGGTTAAGGGAAACAATTGGGTTTGTTGGACAAACTCAATTTGTAATAGCGGGCTTACTTTTTGTTGCCTACCTTTTGAGTGCTAGGTGAGCTCTTAAGGGCCATGAGTATGTGATACACATTTAGATGTGTATATGATAACGTGGATTGGCACTAGAGAAAGTGGGAGAAATTGTTAGGGTTGGTTCTCGAAGTGCCAATCTGGATCGTATTTATGTCCGATTCATGAATAAAAACAATTCTTTTTTTCATAATCTTACTTATTTAATGGTAGCATCTCTTGTCTTTTATATACATATTCGATCTAATTACGATTAGATATCAAATTATGATTAGATTGAAACTAAATCTGATTTAGTGATACGTGTATATTAGACAAAGACCCTAGGATTTACAATATAGTGCGCAGTTACAACGTAGTTTGTTATTGACATTGGGAAGCGTCACTATAAGTTGTATATCCTTAAATAAAGTTCCTGGTCAAGATTTACTAACATAGGTCGGTTAGTAAACTCCGTTGAGACCAGTACATGTCGTATATCGTGACTTGGTCTGATGGTTTATCCCAATGAACCATGAGTCTCGGGAGACTCGTATAGACATGTAGGTGTTTATTTGATAAACACTGAACGACTCACTAAATATTTCCTAATAGATGGTACACCAACATCAATATGAATCTTCTCGAGTTGAGCGAGCATAGTGGTCCTTCGACTTGAGATACCATAGTGGATATATGAGTTATCCTCCATATTTTGATGATGACAGTCACGTCACCGATCTATTTAGATCAGACCTCCGCCTGTTCGTTGGGTGTGGAATGATGCTCATGATATTCAGTGTGTATCAAGATAGAATCCGTCAGTCCTGTGTATAGGGCATATGTATCCTACACGTGTTTGCGATCTAGTAAATCCATGACCGTGGTATAACTTTGGAAGCGAGTTCCGAGTGTTATTTAGAGATCGTAAATTTGAAAGTCGACTATATTATACCATAAGAATTTGACGTTCTTATCTATATCTCAGGTATAATATGGATTTATGCAATGACCTCGACTTGCATAATTTAGCGAGATTATCCGTGGTCGTCATAATTTACGAGTGGGTGAATTAAGGACACGAAATTGGATTTCGTGACGGATAAACCTAAACTTAGAGAGTCCCACAATATGAAGTGTACTCGTTGAGCACGTAGGCAACGCGTTATGAATAATATAAATTATTCATAAGACTTCACCGAATTAAATGAGTTAAATCGAGTCGTTTAAACGGTTAAACGAAAATACATGCATTAGGGGCATTTTGGCCATTTGATAATTAATATGTATTTGTATTTGATACAAAATTTGATTTGATACATATTAATTATTTTGTCAAATGAGATTTTAACACATGCCATTAATATATGTATTTGTTATTTAATGTAAATAAAAATACATATATAATAATAATCACATTAATAAATTATTTAGATGTTTAAATGTTAAATATCTAGATAATTAAATTATTTCAATATTACATAATTATTATGCAATAATTTTTATTATTACTGGTTTCATGTGGCATTATTCTTTTAAGCTTGAAGTATACATATTGGATTTGTCAACTTAAAGCTTATTATTATTATTATTTAATTAGTTTAATTGACCAAATGACCAAAATACCCCTCCTTTACCCCTAATTCGGTTTTGACATGGTATTTAAAGTTGAAAATTTTGTTTTCTCACTTCTTAAGACTCCATGGCCTAACCTCTTTAGTGAAAAGCACCCAAAAATTTGTTTGAAGAATCAAGGAAGAAAGTGAAGAAAATCAAGAAAAAGTTTAAGGAATTTAGGAGATTTTGAGGTAATCTTCATAACTTTTAAACTTAGAAAGTTTATTTCTTGTTCTTGAGTATCTAGACAGGTTCTAGGGTTTCTTCCTTTCTTATATTTTGGGGCTTTTTGATTTGGAGGATGGATTTGGAGGCTATATGCATGTGTGGAGTTTGATTGAATGATAGTAGTGTAATATTGGTTCAATTTTGTCATTTGATGACTTGTTGCCATTCTAGAGTGTTATGACCACTCTTGTAACTCCTAGAATTATTCTTGAGTTCTTCATTTGTGGTGACTTTGGTTGGTGTAACTATTAATATGATTAATGTTGAAAAAAATGGATTTAAAGCATGAAAAATGATATTTTTGGTTACCAAATCAGATCTGGAATTTCTGCGATTTTGGTGATGAAAAGTATGTTGTATAAATGTATTGGATGTGTTTTGGGTGTTGGAAAAATTGCCGAAAATTATTTCGGAGTTGAAATATGTGGAAACGGTGAAAAACAACATTACCGGGTGAGTTTTGGGCTTACCGGGTGTCCACTGTCCAAACAATTTTTTCACTGTTTGGGCAGCCCATGAACTACCCAAACACTGTTGGAGCTGACCTGGGCAGCCCCATGTGTGTTGGTTGGTCGGTTCTGACAAAAAAATGTTTTATGTCATTTTGCGGAAAAATATTTTCGTAAAAGTTTCGTAGTGTTTCTAACTTATTTATGTCGTTATTTAATATCGAATAAATATCTTTAGGTGAAATATGAATGAATTATTCATATTAGATATTGAATAATTTATTCGGTAACTTTAAAATTTTTAAAGTTACTAATTTGCCCTAACCGTGAGCTTCCGCTACGCCCGCTCCACTTACAACACTTTAAAGAACATGACCTTATGGTCTTATATTCCCAATACTAAAAATAAGAACCAGAAAAAATTAACAATCAACGTAATACATTCATCACATGAATCAAAGTAAACATTCATCACATTAACATTCAAACCATTCATCTCATGAATCTAATTGTGCCTACTCATCACAACATGCAAATTAATAATTTATATCTAATATAAATTATTAAAACTTAAACTTAAATGAGAAGGGTTAAGAAAACTTTTCAATGAATTTCCTTTGATGTCCAATGCTTGGATCAACCACCCGATCTTTCGAGCTATATCTAGAAACCAACAAAACAAAGTGTGAGCTTCACTCATAAATATTAACCTCTAAACAATTTAGAGAAGTATCAAACTCTAAACTATTTAGAGAAATGATATTGTCACAAACTCTTTTGGAAAAATGAACTAGATCAATATTTAACTCAAGTAGAACTTTTCTCTCTTAACAATTAAGAAAAAATTCTTAGATATTCAAACTCTTTCACAACTTTTGTGTTTGTTTATTTGAATTTTTTCTCTCTAACTCTCTTTTGTGTTTTTGTTTAACTTACTCAACCTATTGAGTGAAGAGTGTAGAGAATTTATTCCTTCTAACTTCAACCACCAACATCCACTCATCCTATCAATTGTAAATGGCCAACACACTTGAGTGGAGTGTCAACCAAATCCATTAGATAATGGAACAAGTTAGGTAATTAGGTCAAAACTAATTAACTAAAACTTGGTGGATGATTTGGCAAACCATTAAGGCTTGTCTTGATAATGCATTTACCATTATCAAATAATGATGTCATAATTATGCCTTATCAATGATGATGTAATAATTATCTCATTATTATTAATGATGTAATAATTATCTTATAATTATTATTTGATTATCTCATAAGAAAAAATATTAGAAAACATCATATTAAACTAATTTAATATTGTTTTCATTTGTGACAAATTATATTATTAATCTTATTAATAATATATAAATATTATGTAAGCATATTATTAGACAATCTAATTATATTAGGTTTGCTATAGTTAATCGAGTTAGCACGGGGACCAAATGGACCTACAGTTTCGAGCTCTAATAATTCCGAAATATTAATTAAACTTTTTCATCAAATATTATGAATTATTAACTCCGTGTTATTCCACTAAAAACTCGAAGTTGAACTTTCATTACAGGAGATGGAAAATATAAGCCGAACAACTTCGGTATCCATCAATTTAGTCATTACATATGGATATAGCCCTTCACGAATATCTCATAAATAGAGTCGGGTCATAAGTCCGTTATACCTCTTAAGCGCCATTGATTCTATAATAAAAAATTAATTCATAACAATTATGAACATAAAAATTTCTATTCGTAATAGAAAAGTTTAGCACTCAAATTGTTCAAGTCCCGAATCAACTCTTAAAAGATGTATTCTTCTTCTTCTCGAAAGAATGAGTGAATTTCATATCTATGTAAAATGGTCCCAGCTACAAACCAAACCATATCCCCAAAATACGTATTTATTGGCTGGAAATGCTACACAAACCTCACTCAAAGGACATAATCTAACATGTAGGAGTTCGTAATACACTCAGGATTAAGATCGAATCCATATATGTCCATCTAGTAGATAAAATGAATTTATTGTTGGGTTTCTACTATAGTCCCAAGATCATTCAAGCATAGAAAATTATGTGAATACAATAAAGAAGTATGGCGGAATCATACTTACAATGATCGGCTTTTGCGATGCAAGGAACAACAAAAATTCTTCAAGCTTTTCTTCCATGAAGCTCACGGCTTTGGCCTCCATTTTTGTGCTCCATGATTTCTCCAAGCTCCAAGCTTTAAGTGTGCATTCCATGCTCAAGGGTTTGTTTCCCTATCACCTTTGTAAGACTCCAAATGTGTGCTAGCACCTTGGAAATTTTGCCACAAAATTTCCTAAATCTTCTACATGCTCTCGGAATTGAGAGAAAATGAGAAGAGAGAAAAATGGCCCAAGGCCGAATGGTGAAGGAGAGGGAGAGAAGAGTTCGAGTTGGTTGTTGTATTTTGTTTTTCCAAAAAACTAATACCAAAAGGTTTTCCAAAATTATGTATATGCCTTTCAAAAAGTCAAACAAATTTTGGAGCCAAAATGGCAATAATTCCTATAACAACTCACATCACTCATAAATAGTGACTGACATCACATCACTTAAAGTGACAAGACATCCATCACTTGAATGACTAATGATGTGACGCTTGATGTGACTTGTAGGCCGCACTTGAATTCGAAATGCGAGTGGGTTTGCAAACACTCCCGGGCGCGGGTTCGCTAATTCAGAATTAATGAATCTTCCGTTGCGATGTAATTAAATCAAATTTAATTAAATAATTATGCCTAGCAAAATTACTATTCATGTCGCAAGCGAATTAATTCTAAATTAACTCGTTCGCCTGAATTAAAATCTAATTTTAATTCCGCGTCGAAATCTAATTTCATATAATATATCGAATATATTATTTATCGATTAATTCCAAATTAATTGTTCTCTCTCTTTAAATAATATTTTATCCCAGATAAAATATATTCGTAATTAATCCCAGATTAATTTTCTCTCTCTATTAATTAATCCCAGATTAATAATGTGCGAGTCATACGTCATCGGTGAATCTTCGGGAAGCGACCCATGAGATCCCCGGATATGTTGGCAGTAAATCCGATCGTCGGACTATCCGAACACGTACGTACCTAGTACTACATTTTTACCGATTTACAAGACATGGTTGGCTTCTAGTAAAGCACCGTGCCTACCCAATTCTCCAGAAATATTCTTAAAGGAATATGTAATCTTTATCAGGCGTAGTATACGTAGTATTGCATATTTCGATCCAGTATCGGATGTCACGTGCAAGGCCTGGGGCTGGAATTGTGTATGCCCCGTACGAAGCACATATCGGATCTCTGGTAACTAGTCTCTATAATCGGATAAACATGACCTAGTCATAATATCCTGATAGCTGGAGCATATAAGAGCACCAGTTTCGTATCCTACGTGATCATCATCTCCATTATGACTGAAGTGATACTTCCTCTTGACATCACACCCAATACACTACGATTCTCAATATACCCAGAAGAGGCGTACACAGAACCTGTTAAAACCCTGGACGACCAAAACCAAAGTATATTGATTGTTGCAAGTATTAGCGGTGCAAGTCTTAGGTTAAGACCAAATACACCTACCCTGATTCAGACTTCCATAGACACATAGTCATACTACCAATGGAATTCTGATGGGTCTTTCCAGAGCGAAGCTGTTTCCATACCATCGGTAAACACAACCTCCTATTACACTTGCATGAGTATCCAATACCCAAATATATGAGAACTATGCCATTATGCTCCCACAACGCGCACAAGTGTAATACTAGTCTATTTCGCATTATCGATGTCCAATCTTGATAATACTATGATTATTATCCTATCATTTATATATCTTGGTAATCTAATTACAAATGATAAGAGAGCAATTTCCTTTGTCTTATAGTTAATTTGTACAACAACACCATGATCTGTACAAATAGTGATGCTATGGGTCATAACTGTCCAACAATCTCCCACTTGGCCTATAGCCAATCACTCAAGTGTCCTACACCCGAACTATGTACGGTTCGCTCAAACTTCTGCTGAGAAAATGCTTTCATCAGAGGATTTGCAGTGTTATCATCTGATGCGATTTATTCGATCATCACATCGCCACGATGTATGATCCGAACGAATCAGATGAAATATTGAAGTATATATCTGGATCTTTGATAAGACCATTAATTCTTTAGCCTGTGCTGCAGCCTAGCTCAGCTGCTAACAGAACTACTCCTAATCTGATTAGGATTAGTATAGATCCAAATGGCTTCTATTGCTGCCTCAGCTGCAGCAATATTCCGCTTTTGTTGTTTATTCGGTAACAGTATCTTGCTTGGAAGATTTACAGCTTACTGTTCCGTTATTCAAACTATATAGTACCTTTGTTACGACTTATAGTCGTTATTATCGGTTAGGAAACTTGCAATGGTGAACCTAGTCACTTCAAGTTCTCCTTCTCCATAGTTTAAGAAAGCATCCTTAGATCATCTAAGATACTTAAAGATGTTCTTAAAATCAATCCAGTGACTATCACATGGATTGGCCCGATTGTGACTCCATATACTCAAAGCACATAAGACACCAGGTCGTGTACATTTATTTCAATGTATGAGTTCTCGGAGAGTACCAACAACTTTTAGATCTATTTCAGTAGATCTTTATTCCTAGAATAAAGGTTGTTTCTCTCAAGAATTCTACGGAGAATTTTCATGAAAGCCAAGCTTTCACCGATTGTATTATGGGAATGTCATTTACAAGAAATGATATGTCATCATTATTTGTAGGACAATCACAAGAATTAATTTTTTTTTTGAATTAAATCATACACCATTATGATTACATCAAAATGATAGTTCCAAGAACCCAATGCTTGCTTCAATCCATAAATGGATCGAATTAACTTGCAAACCTTGTTTGCTCGTTTTGGTACGACAAAATCGTCAGGATCTTGTAAACATCCTCCAAAAGGTTTCAATTTAAGGAAATCGATTTTGACGTTCAGCTGCCATATTTCATAAATGAAACATGCAGCATCAGCAAGTATTATCCAAATGGATTTAACCATGGCAACAAGTAAAAGGTTTCATTGTAATCGACACAATGTTGATAACGATACCTTTTCGCTACAAGCCTAGCTTTGTACATTTGTATGTTGCCATCCATGTATGTCTTCCTTGAAGACTTATTTAGTACCAATAGTCACAATGCAGTCCGGTACAACAACTAGTATCCAAACTTAGTTGGTATACATGGAATCCATTTCGGACATCATGGAACATTGCCATAATAGGGAGTCGATACCTTGTATCACTTCCTCATACGTAGTCAGTTTTTTTTCCTTAATAAGATTGACATCTTTATGAGGTGAGATCAGAAACCTATATCTCCCAGATTATTTTCTGACTCTCTCCGACTTACGCGGTTCTTGTGTATTCGAAGATTGTGGTACAGTTTCATCCTTGATGAACTGTTTGTGTTCCATTAAAAATCGGTGCCTAGAACAGTATTACTCTGATTTTCATCGAGGTTTACCTTCCTCCCACTTACCACTGCATATAGGTATTCCTCTTAGGAAAACCGAATGGCGAGCAACAATTACATTGTTCTCTTGTGAGTTGTATAAGTACTATACTTTGGTTTCCCTAGGATAACCCACAACTTAGGCATTTATCTGATTTGGGTTTTAGTTTGGTATCATCCAAACATATGCCCAGCATGCCCAAATCTTCAGGAATAAGAAAACCCGGTTTCTTTCATGTTTATATCTAATATGAAGTTTGTCAAACATATTTTTATGGAACCTTATTCAAAATAAGTTTTGCACTATTTGATGCGTATCCCTTGAAGGAAAATGATAGCTCAGAGCGACTCATAATTAACCTTATAATGTCCAACAAAATTCGGTTTCTCCGTTCGGACACACCGCTCAATTGAGGTGTTCCGGGAGGAGTCCACTGTGAAAGAACACTATACTCTTTCAAGTAATTGAGAAACTTATTGCTTAAGTATTTTCATCATGGTCTAATCGTGACGGTTTTAATACTTTAGCCGATCTGTCTGTCAACTTCGTGTCGAAACTCTTTGAATTATCAAAAGTTTCTGATTCGTGTTTCAATAGAAACACATAACCATAACGCGATGCCACATCCGTAAAGGTTACGAAGTGTTCATATCCACCTCTAGCCTAGCTAGACATGGGCCCACTTACATCACTATGAACGAGGGCTAACAAATCGGTGGCATTTACACTTTTACCAAGTAAAAGGTATTTTAGGCATTTTGCCCAAATAGACTAGATTCGTAGACATTATTTGAATGGAATCAAATCAGTCCTAGTACCCACTCTTGAAAAGTATGGATATACTGTTGGATAAAATGACCCATAGCGTCACTATTTGCACAGATCATTGTGTTGTTGTAGCAAATTAACTATGTGACAAGGAAATTGCACTCTCATCATTTGTGATTAAATCACCATAGATATATAAATGAAGAGAGGTCCATATGATTAGTTCCTGGATTGAGATGATATGAGACAGTATCAGTCCACGAAGGATTAATCATTAAATATCCCTAGCCGGAGTATTATCGAGACAGGACATCGATAATGCGGAATAGGCTAGTATTGCACTTGTGCGCGTTGTGAGGGCACAACGGCATAGTTCTCATATATATAAGTATTGGATACTTATGCAAGTGCGATAGGAGGTCGTGTTTCACCGATGGTACGGGAAACAGCTTCGCTCTGGATAGACCCCTCGGAATCCCATTGGTATTATGACTATGTGTCTATGGGAGGCCGAAATCAGGGTAGGTGTGTATAGTCTTAACCTGAGACTTGCATCGCTAATACTTACGATAATCGATAGACTTTAGTCTTGGTGGTACAGGGCTTTAACCGGTTCTGCGTACACCACTTCTGGGTTTATCAGAGAGTCGTAGTGTATTAGTGTGATGTCAAGACAGAAGTATCACTTCAGTCATATTGGAGATGATGTCACGCAGGATATGGTATTAGTGCTCTTAAGTGTTGCGCAACCAATCAGGATATTGTGACCAGGTCATGAATATTCGATTATAGAGACTAGTTACCAGACATCCGACATGTGCTTCGGACGGGGCAGACACTTATCCAGCCCCAGCCCTAGCACGTGACTATCCGATACTGGGCCGATATACACAATACTACGGTATACTACGCTTGATACAGATCTATATATTCCTGTAAGAATATTTCTGGAGAATTGGGTAGGCATGGCGCTTTGCTAGAAGCCAACCTTGTCTTGTAAATCGGTATAAACGTAGTACGAGGTACTTACGTGTTCGGATATCCGACGACCGTATTTACTGCCAACATATCCGGAGATCTCATGGGTCGCTTCCTGAAGATTCACCGATGATGTATAACTCGCACTTAATTAATCTATGATTAATTAGAAGAGAGAGAAAATTAATCTGGGATTAATTGCGGAGATATTTTATCTGGGATAAAATATTAATTAAAGAGAGAGAACGATTAATTTGGAATTAATCGATAAAATAATATATTTGATATATTATTAGAAATTTGATTTCGACGCGAAATTAAAATTGGATTTTAATTCGGGCGAACGAATTAATTTAGAATTAATTCGTTAGCGACGTGAATAGTGATTTCTCTAGGCGTAATCATTTAATTACGACGCGACGGAAAATTCATTAATTTGGAATTAACGAACCCGAGCCCGGGATTATTTGCGAGCGCATTCGCATTTCGAATTCGAGTGCGGCACGCAAGTCAAATCGAGCATCAAATCGCAAATCACATCAAGCGTCAAATCAAATGTCACTTTGAGTGATGTGACAAGTTGTCACTTGATTTGAGTGATTGATGTGGTATTGAAAAGCATTTATTGTTTTGCTTTTTGATTTTTACTTTTTGAAAAGTAAAAAGAATTTGGTTATTTGCTTTTTGGAAAATATATAAACCAAATTCATTTTTCTTTTCTCTCTCTCTTGGACCACATTCGGTCTTCTTCATTTTCCCTTCTTCTTTCTTCACGGTTTTGGAGCCGTTTTCTTCTTCTTCTTGTTCTGGATCTGCCGAACAAAATGAGAAGCAAGATACAATTTTTGTGCAAAATCAAGTGCTAGCACACACACATGGGTTATATTATGGTGATAGGGAAACGAATTTGTGAGCTTGGATTTATTTTTGGAGCTTGAAGCTTGGAGCTTCAATGGAGGTCATCAATGGCCGAACATGGAGGAGACCACCACACCAACGCCGAGCAGTCACATGTGCACAGCACTGCGCGAGTAGGACATGCAGTGCATTTTTGGTCTTCATTTCATCAAACCCATCAATGTGAGTATGAATTCCGCCTTACTCCTTTGTGTATTCAACTCGTTTTATGCATGATTTGTGATCCTTGGGACTTGATTGAAACTCAACAATGGTATCTTGAGCTATTGGTTGCATAAAACGAATTAGGGTTCTTGAGCTAAATTTGGGGCTTTTTGATTTAAGCATGATTTTGACAAATTGTTTGTTTAAGAATGCTTGTATATGATTAATTAGAGTTATATGTAATCAATTTGAAGAAAAATTGATTGGATTGATTTTCCCCAATTTGCTTATTGTTGGCCAAAACTTTAATTTGGGTAAACTCAATTTGAGCATCAAATGATTAAATTGTTTAGTATAGTATGCTTGAATGAGGTTGAATTGATGTTGTGCATAATCAATTTCATGAAATTTGGTTGGATCCATTTTTCCCTAAATTTTGGGCATGACAAATTTGGGTAAACTTGATTTTGAGCATGTTTAATGAAATTGGATGATTTAGAATGCTTGAATGTTGTTTAATTGATGATTGATTAGATCAATTTGATGAAAAGTGTTTGGAACAATTTTTCCCCAATTTGCTTGTGATGGCCGAATTTGGCAAGTGCCCTAATGTCTTGGTTTTTTGATTTTTTGTTCATTGGATGACTTAGAAATCATTTGGGGATGTTGAATTTATGTTTGATTGGGTTCAATTGGATTGAATTTGATTTGGGCATAATTTCCCTCTTTGGCCGAGACTTTAGCATGTATAAATTGGGTTTGATTTTGATTTAATTATGTTGGACATGATTAATTGATGTTAAGCATGATTAATTGGACAATTTGATGTTTTGGAAACTTTGATTTGGGCAATTAATAATGCTATACACTTTAGGTAATTTAATTGGAAAATTTGGATTTTTTGAAATTAAATTATTGGGCTTAAAATTGGATTTGGGCTTTTAAAGTTGTTATTGGGTTTATTGGACTTTGTTGTACAAAGTTGGTTTAGGCCAAAATTGGTTGGATCCAATTAGGCCCAAAACCGCTTCCAAAAGGCCCAAATGCGACTAATGAACCTTTAACGTTTAATTGGGCCTAATGGGCCTAAATTAATTTATGGGCTTATGGGGTAACTCCCGGATTGGACTTTGGTTGCGGGTTTGACCCGAGTTGACCAAAAGTCCACGCCTCAAGAAATTAATTAAAAGCCCATTGGACTTTAATTAAATTAATATTGGATATTAATCGGGCTTTGAGACCCGTAACGATTAATTTGGAATTTAAGTCGTAAAGGTTTATTTTATAAAGTGTAATATTTAATTTGGAATTAAATAATGAATTAGAATTAAGGCGTATTAAATTGGATTTAATTATGTAATTTAATTTAATTCGGAGAAATCATACTTTGAGTACGTGTTCGCAATACGAGTTTGACTCGAACAAAATCAAATCTTTGTTTGAACATTGGATGATCACTAATTATCAGATTAATTAATTTGATTAGATTGATTGATAACATGCTTGTATGAATACATGGTTGTGATGTTTGAATAATGTATATCGGATGGATATTAGCCAGGTGAGCGATTTTGGAAATTGTAATAAATTTGATTTATTAATTGGACCTGCGTGTCCAGCCTTATCTCTATTTCTTTGTATTCTCTTCTCACCTATTCCCCTCCATGTAAATGAGGTTTCTTTAGAAGTGTAGTGAAGTAACGGTAGTAGAAGAATAGAAGAAATTTAGTGCTAGTTGGAGAGAGAGAGAAAATGAGAGATTTGATCTATGATCAATGTAAAGTATCCATCCGCATATCATTATTATTTTATCATATGTGCTTTATTATGTGTTTAGAATGCATGTTTAAGGGTGTATGATGATGAGACCTTAACAAAGATAATTAAATTGGTAGCCAATTTGCACGCGAAAAACCCTCGTTAAATATCAAGCGTTTATTTTCCTTCCATTGAGTGATTCTTACTCAAGATCCGAGATTGGCAGGGGTTGTTGGCCAAAGTCAAGCCCTTGTCCGTCAAAGATGTGTTTTAATCACGAGGCTTTGTTCCATATCGGTGTCGTGTCCAAGTTGTGGTTTGTTGGCCAAAGTCAAGACCACTTCTTGTCCATTGACATTGATTACGAAGCTTCCATGTCAATGGGTCCGCGCTTGACTGAGATCACTAGGTTTGTTGTGCCAAAGCCAAGGCCTAGTTGATTCAGAGGAAAAAGGTTAGGGTATACATTCGATGTATAGGCATATATAAGATATATGTTTGGGACTTAGATGTCCACCTACTGGATCTAGGAGTTGGATGAGATCCAATTGATCTTCGAGATCTACCTAGTTAATTATCATACAATTGTTGGCCAAAGTCAAGATTGTGTGATATTTAACGGGATCCTAGCCCACTAGGAAACACGGTTTCCCGAGTACTCGACAGACGGTTAGAGGCTCGACGAAAAATAGTGGGAGGTAAGAATTGAATTTGCAATACTCGTTCAATTACTCGCCATACGCGCTCATTTAAATTATTTCGTCATTAGATTAAATGTTAGTTGGACTAATATTTAAATTGTTGTTTTAATAAACAGTTGGACTGTATTATACTTGATTATATATAATTGGATTATATTAATCAATATATTTGAATTAATTAATTTCAGTTTACAGTTGATTTTATAATTGGATTATAGTAATCAATGTAATTGAGGTTAATTAATTTGGATTATATTTGATTATATAGTTGGACTATTATAATCATTATAATATATATAGTACCACTAATCGTTGATTAAATAGTTGGACTATTGTAATCAAAGATAAAATTGAAAAGTTGGATATTTAAAAATATAATCTGGGATTAAAATATTTTAAATGATTTAATTTTCAAATTGGGAATAAATAATAGGTTACTTTATTTGATAAAATAACTTATTATACCTTAAGCCCAAAATTAAGCAAAATAAGTAGAGCATAAAATCTTTGGAAGATTTATGTGATGATGACTTTAATGCTTAATTTAATATACTTGTCATAAATCTAATATTAGATTTAAGAAGTATTAAAATTGCAATTTATAATTCTTGGAGAATTAATTGACTATTCTGGAGGAGATAAAGTCAAAGTTTGCAATTGGGCATGTAGCACGAGGTGCACATCGTTTCGATATTCCGAAACCCAAGGCTTGGCCAAAGGTTGTGAAATATTGAAAAGATAATTGACATATCCCAAAGTGACTACCATTTGGATATGGCAGACACGAATGAATCAAAGAAAGGGCAAGGCTCTTACTTTGAAAATGTTTGTCTTAGTTATGTTCACAGCTAGTATTGAAATTAGATTTTAAATACTTAGTGTGGTACATAAAATATATGTATTGATGTTCAGAATCTGCTTTGAGCAGGATACTGACTTCAAGCCGAGATTTCTCTGCGAATTGGAAACGGGACGAAAGTCGCTGTTTCGACCGTAGATACCTAAGTTTAGGAACTACCCTTCGGGTGTGTACTTAAATTAGGAACTGTTATAATGTAACTAGTTTGACTAGAGACATTATCTCTATATCAGTGTTTAATCCGTTGCGGATAAAACCTTTATATTATAGAACACTAAGTGTTTGATTATATAAAGTTGATACTGAGATAAATACATTAGATGTAAATAACAGAATTTATATTTTGAATATAAATAAAATCTCAAACACATAAAATGACAAATAAATAGCTCAAATTGATTTGATCAATAGAGACTTATTTGTGGCATTGTTGTCTAGGACACAATTTAACTAGACTCGTATATCCACACTTTGAAGAGTGGGTACTAGGACTGATTTGACTATTCAAATAAAGTCTGCGAATCTAGTTTATTAGGTTAAGTACCTAAAATACTATTTACTTGGTAATAGTAAAAGGGCCACCGATCTGTTAGCCCTATTCATGGTGAAGTAAGTGGGCCCATATCTAGCTAGGCTAGATGTGAACATGAATATTTCGTGACCTTAACGGATGTGGCATCACGTTATGGTTATGTGTTTCTTTTGAAGAACGCAGATCGTAAACTTTTGAAGTTTCGACACGAAGTAAATAAACAGATCGGCTATAGTACTATTCCGCCACGGTAAGACCGTAATGGAAAATACTTAAGCAGTAAGTTTCGTACATACATGAAAGAGTATGGTATTCTTTCAGATGAGGACTCCTCTCGGAACACGTCAAAGTGACGGTGTGTCCGAACGGATTAACCGAATCATGTTAGACATGATAAGATTAATCAAGAGTCGCTCTGAGCTACCGTTTTCCTTCAATAGGATATGTATTAACAGTGCATAACTTATTTAGAATAAGGTTCCATATAAATCTGTTTGACAGATGTCATATAGGATATGAACAGGGAAGAAACGAGGTTTCTCATTCCTGATAATTTGGGTATGCCAGGCATAACGTTTGGATGATACCAAACTAAGGACCCAAATTGGATAAGTGCCAATATAGGTATCCTAAGGGAAACCATAAGTATAGTACTTATAAATCTCACATGAGAACAATGTGATTGTTGCTCACCATGCGGTTTCCTAAGAGGAATACCGATATGCAGTGGTCAGTGGGAGGATAGTGATACTCGATGAAAATCGGAGTAATACTGTTCTAAGCACGAAGTCCTTAATGGAACACAAATAGTTCATCAATGATGAAACTGTACCATTAATCTTCGAATACACAAGAACTGAGTAGATCGGATAGAGTCAGAAAACAACCTAGGTTATGGGTTTCTGATCTAACCTCATAAAGATGTCAATCTTATGAAGGTATATCCACCGACTACGTTTTGAGGAAGTGATACGAGGTATCGACTCCCTATTATGGCAAAGTGTCATGAGTCCGAAATGGATTCCATGTATAACAACTATTTTGGATACTAGTTGTTGTACCACAAGGCATTGTGCCTATTGGTACATTAAACGTCTTCAAGGAAGACATACATGGAAGGCAACATACCAACGTACAAAGCTGGGCTTTTGACGGAAAGGTATCGTTATCAACATTGTGTTAATAACGATTCAACCTTTTACCTGTTGCCATGGTAAATCCATTTTGAAGATGCTTGTTGATAACTGCATATTTCATTTATGAAATGTGTCAGTTGCAGATCAAAATCGCTTTCCTGAAAAGGAAACCTTTTGGAGGATACTTACAACATCCTGACGATTTTGTATAACCGACAAACAAGGTTTGCGGGTTATTCGATCCATGTTTGGATTGAACAAGCATAAGGTTCTTGGAACTGACGTTTTGAAATAATCATAATGGTTTATGATTTGACTCAAAACGAAATAATTCTTGTGTATATAAGGAGGTTAGTGGGAGAGGGCACTGACAATGAAATTCCCATAAAACAATCTTGGTGAAAGCTGGCTTTCATAAGAAATTCTCCGTAGAATTCTGGGGAGTAACAACCTTTATTCAAGGAATAAAGATCTACTGGGCTAGATTTGGAGTTGTTAACACTCTCTGAGAAATTGTACATTTAAAATGTACTTGTATTGGTGTCTCATACGCTTTGAGCATATGGAGTCACAATCGGGTCAATCCAAGTGATAGTCACTGGATTGAGATTAAGAACATCTGTTAGTATCTGAGAGAACTAAAGATGTTGTCTTAAACTATGGAGATGGAGAACTTGAAGTGACTGGGATCACTGCTGCAAGTTTCCAAACCGGTAAATACTGCGGTACTATAAAGTTTGAATAACGGGACAGTAAGCTGGAAATATTCCGAGCAAGATAACTGTTGCCGAATTAACAACAAATGCGGATTATTGCTGCAGCTGAGGCATCAATAGAAGCCATTTGGATCAATAATAAATCTAATTAGATTAGATATAGTTATTTTAGCAGCTGAGCTAGGCGTCAGCACAGGCTAAGGAATTAAAGGTCTCATCGACGATCCAGATATATACTTCTATATCATCTGATTCGTTCGGATCATACATCGTGGCGATGTGATGATCGTGTAAATCGCGTCAGACGATAATTAAGCAAATCCGCTGACGAAAACCTTTCCTCAACAATTTGAGCGAACGTACTAGTTCGGGTTGGTTGTGTTGGACACTTGAGTGACTGGCTATGTGCCAAGTGGGAGATTGTTGGATAAAATGACCCATAGCGTCACTATTTGCACAGATCATTGTGTTGTTGTAGCAAATTAACTATGTGACAAGGAAATTGCACTCTCATCATTTGTGATTAAATCACCATAGATATATAAATGAAGAGAGGTCCATATGATTAGTTCCTGGATTGAGATGATATGAGACAGTATCAGTCCGACGGATTATTATCATAAATATCCCTAGCCGGAGAGTATTATCGAGACAGGACATCGATTTTGCGGAATAGGCTAGTATTGCACTTGTGCGCGTTGTGAGGGCACAACGGCATAGTTCTCATATATATAAGTATTGGATACTTATGCAAGTGCGATAGGAGGTCGTGTTTCACCGATGGTACGGGAAACAGCTTCGCTCTGGATAGACCCATCGGAATCCCATTGGTATTATGACTATGTGTCTATGGGAGGCCGAAATCAGGGTATGTGTGTATAGTCTTAACCTGAGTCTTGCATCGCTATACTTACGATAATCGATAGACTTTAGTCTTGGTGGTACAGGGCTTTAACCGGTTCTGCGTACACCACTTCTGTGGTTTATCAGAAAGTCGTAGTGTATTGGGTGTGATGTCAAGACGGAAGTATCACTCAGTCATATTGGAGATGATGTCACGCAGGATATGGTATTAGTGCTCTTAAGTGTTGCGCGCAACCAATCAGGATATTGTGACCAGGTCATGAATATCCGATTATAGAGACTAGTTACCAGACATCCGACATGTGCTTCGGACGGGGCAGACACTTATCCAGCCCTAGCACGTGACTATCCGATACTGGGCCGATATACACAATACTACGGTTTATACTACGCTTGATACAGATCTATATATTCCTGTAAGAATATTTCTGGAGAATTGGGTAGGCATGGCGCTTTGCTAGAAGCCAACCTTGTCTTGTAAATCGGTTAAAACGTAGTACGAGGTACTTACGTGTTCGGATTATCCGACGACCGTATTTACTGCCAACATATCCGGAGATCTCATGGGTCGCTTCCTGAAGATTCACCGATGATGTATAACTCGCACTTTAATTAATCTAGGATTAATTAGAAGAGAGAGAAAATTAATCTGGGATTAATTGCGGAGATATTTTATCTGGGATAAAATATTAATTAAAGAGAGAGAACGATTAATTTGGAATTAATCGATAAAATAATATATTTGATATATTATTAGAAATGGATTTCGACGCGGAAATTAAAATTGGATTTTAATTCGGGGCGAACGAATTAATTTAGAATTATTTCGTTAGCGACGTGAATAGTGATTTCGCTAGGCGTAATCATTTAATACGAAGCGACGGAAAATTCGTTAATTTGGAATTAATGAACCCGAGCCCGGGATTATTTGCGAGCGCATTCGCATTTCGAATTCGAGTGCGGCACGCAAGTCAAATTGAGCGTCAAATCGCAAATCACATCAAGCGTTCAAATCAAATGTCACTTTGAGTGATGTGACAAGTTGTCACTTGATTTGAGTGATTGATGTGGTATTGAAAAGCATTTATTGTTTTGCTTTTTGATTTTTACTTTTTGAAAAGTAAAAAGAATTTGGTATTTGCTTTTTGGAAAATATATAAACCAAATTCATTTTTCTTTTCTCTCTCTCTTGGACCACATTCGGTCTCTCATTTTCCCTCTTCTCCTTCACGGTTTTGGAGCCGTTTTCTTCTTCTTCTTGTTCTGGATTGCCGAACAAAATGAGAAGCAAGATAACGATTTTTCTGGCAAAAATCAAGTGCTAGCACACACATGGGTTATATTATGGTGATAGGGAAACGCATTTGTGAGCTTGGATTTATTTTTGGAGCTTGAAGCTTGGAGCTTCAATGGAGGTCATCAATGGCCGAACATGGAGGAGACCACCACCACCAACGCCGAGCAGTCCACATGTGCGCAGCTCACTGCCGAGTAGAGACATGCAATGCGTTTTTGGTCTTCATTTCATCAAACCGATCAATGTGAGTATGAATTCCGCCTTACTCCTTTGTGTATTCAACTCGTTTTTATGCATGATTTGTGATCCTTGGGACTTGATTGAAACTCAACATATACGAGTCTTGTTTATTGTGTCTCAGACAAAAATGCCACAAATAAGTCTAAACTGATTAATTCAGTTTGAGCTATTTGTTTGTCATGTTATATGTTTGAGATTCATTTATATTCAAAATATAAATACTGTTATTCACATCTAATGTGTTTATCTCAATATCATCTTTATAAAATAAAACACTTTAGTGTTCTAGAATATAAAGGTATACCTGCAACGGGTTTAACCCTGATATAGAGATAATGTTCCTAGTCAAACTAGTTACATTATAGCAGTTTCCTAATTTAAGTACACACCCGAAGGGTAGTTCCTAAACTTAGGATTCTATGGTTAAAACAGCGATTCACGTCCCGTTTCCGATTCACAGATCAATCTCAATTGAACTCAGTATCCTGCTAATCAGCAGATTCTGCACACCAGTACATATTTATGTACCACATTTAGTATCTAAAATCCAATTTTAATAGTAATAGTGAACATGTTTATAACAAACACATTTGAAGCTGGAGCCTTGCACCGTCTTCACTTCCTTCATGTCTGCCTTGTCCATACGGCAGTCACGCTTCAGTGACCCCGTTTTCCACAGTTTAGGCAGATATCTTGGGATATGTCCTTTGTCTTCCTAGAAGACTGTGATGATTTTGCCTTTGCCCTTTTTAGAAGCTCTGGCTCTGCCTCCTAGAGCATAGCCGTCAATTCTCCAAGAATTTACTCTTTGTTCATAATGAACCTGCCCCAGCTTTCGGGTAGAGACTATAAGATCAAATCTTTGGTAGTCTCGGCCACGTACGTAACGCCTAGCTAACCTAGCTGATCGATGTCAGCAATCATCTGTGACACCTAGTGCTCGACAGATGTACCCTCTGACATACACGAGCGTAAGAGCTTCTATTGCAATTTATACTTCTAATATCAAAGAATAGATTTATGAAGATCTTTAATTTCATCATCATGGTATAAGATCTAATCCTTAATTTTGACGACAAAATTAAAGTTTCATTGCGGTAAGCATAACGGATTGAGCACTAAAGTTATCATCACATGAATCTTCCAAAGATCATGTTCTACTATTTGCTCAACTCCGGGCTTAGGCCCGAGATGTTACTTTATCAAATAAATTAACTTCTCAGTTCCCAGGACTATCCTGAGATTCTATTCCTAATCTGAAAATTAAAGCCGTTTAAAGACATTTTTGACCCAGGATTATGTTTTAAACAATAATCTATCAGTTATCTTGATTGCTATAGTCCAACTATCCAATCAACGATTTTTAGGTACTATTTATTATAATGATTACTATAGTCTAACTATATAATCAACTATAATTTAATTGGTTAAATTCAAATATATTGATTACTATAATCCAATTATATAATCAACTATAAATTGAAGTAGTTTGAATACATTCCAACTGTTTAATTTAAAACAACGATTAAATATTAGTCCAACTAATATATTAATGTAACGACGAAAAATTTGAAATGAGCGCGTATTGGCAAGTATCTAAACGAATATTGCAAATTTAATATTTGCCTCACACTATTTTTCGGCGAGCCTCTAACCCTCTGTTGAGTACTCGGGAAACCTTATTTCCTAGTGGGCTAGGATCCCGTTAAATAACACACAATCTTGACTTTGGCCAACAAATTGTATGATAATTAACTAGGTAAATCTCTAAGATCAATTGGATCCCATCCAATTCCTAGATCCAGTAGGTGGACATCCAAGTCCGAAACATATATCTTATATATGCCAATATATCCAATATATTGCCTAACCTTTTTCCTCTGAATCAACTAAGCCTTGGCTTTGGCACAACAAACTTATGATCCCAGTTAAGCGGAACCCATTGACTTGGAAAGCTTCGTAATCGATGTCGATGGACAAGAAGTGATCTTGACTTTGGCCAACAAATCACAACTTGGACAAGACACCAATATGGAACAAAGCCTTTATGATTCAAACATATCCGCGATGCACAAAGGTCTTGAATTTGGCCAACAAACCAGTGCCAATCTTGGA
This sequence comes from Zanthoxylum bungeanum, assembly GCA_019454045.1. Lineage (NCBI taxonomy): Eukaryota > Viridiplantae > Streptophyta > Magnoliopsida > Sapindales > Rutaceae > Zanthoxylum > Zanthoxylum bungeanum. The sequence continues at coordinate 75,600 of SKCR01019408.1, read as the reverse complement.
TCTTGTGTTGAGGGTTTTTTCGCGTAATTGGCAACCAATTAATTATCTTTGTTAAGGTCTCATCATCATACACCCTTAAACATGCATTCTAAATACATAATAAGGCGCGTAAATAAATATAATAATGATATGCGGATGGATACTTAAAACACTTTGTTCCTAGAACAAATCTCTCCATTTCCTCTCACCCGCTAGCACAAGTATTACTTCTACCCGATTACATAACACTTCTAAAGAAACCTCATTTACACTAAGGGGAATAGATGAGAAGAGAAATACAAAAAGTCAAGAGGTAATAGGCTGGACACGCAGGTCCAATTAATAAATTCTAAATTTATTACAACAATTTCCAAAATTGCCCTCACCCATCTAATATCCATCCGATATAAATTATTCATACATCGCATCCATGTATTCACACAAAGCATGTTATCAATCAATCTAATCCAATTAATTAATCTGAAATTAATGACCATCCAATGTTCAAACAACAATTTGATTTTGCGCGAGTCCAACTCGTTTTACGAATAAGTACTCAAAGTATGAATTCTTGAATTATATTAAACTACAATATTAAATCCAATTTAATTTGTATTTAATACTAATTCTATATTTAATTCTAAATTAAATAATTACACTTTTTAATGTGCCTTTACGACTTAGATTCCAAATCTAATCGTTACGGGTGTCAAAGCCTAATTAACATCCAAAGTCAATTTAATTAAAGTCCAATGGGCTTTCAATTATTTTCATAAGGCATGGACTTTGGTCAATATGGGTCAAACCCAAATACCAAAGCCCATTTAAGGAATCACCCTTATTTGGCAAGAAACCAATTTAGGCCTATTAGGCCCAATTAAAATTAAAGGTCCATTTAATTATATTTGGACTTTATGGATATGGTTTTGGGCCCAATTGGATCCAACCAATTAGCCTAAACCAAACTTGGCCCAACCAAGCCCATTAAGCCCAAATACAACTTTACAAGCCCAACTAATTAAATTACAAAAATCCAAATTTCACAATTTAATTAATCAAAGTGTATAGCCATAATTAATTAACCAAATTAATATTTCCAAAACACCAATTTACATAATTAATCATGCTAATTATCATCAACACATGTCCAACACAATTGAATCAAAAAATCATATCATTTTCCATGCTTATCATTCACGGCAATTTGGGGTTTTATTGTCCGATTCCGAATTCAATCCAATTAAATCCTAAATCAACAATTCCCAAATGATTTCAACTCATCCAATGATCAAAAACAAAAATCACCATGACTTAGGGCAAGCTAAAACTTTCGGCCAAGCCAAGTTTTTGGGGAAAAATTCATCCAATTCAATTTTCATCAAATTGATCATACATAATACTATGTTATCATCATTCAAGCATATTCCAACAATCAATTTCATCCAAACATGCTCAAATCAAATTTACCCAATTTTACCCTAATTCCAACTTCATGCTTAAACAAGGCTCTTGATACCATTGTTGGGTTTCTACTATAGTCCCAAGATCATTCAAGCATAGAAAATTATGTGAATACAATAAAGAAGTATGTCGGAATCATACTTACAATGATCGTCTTTTGCGATGCAAGGAATAATAAAAATTCTTCAAGCTTTTCCTCCATGAAGCTCACGGCTTTGGCCTCCATTTTTGTGCACCATGATTTGTCCAACCTCCAAGCTTTAAGTGTGCATTCCATGCTCAAGGGTTTGTTTCCCTATCACCTTTGTAAGACTCCAAATGTGTGCTAGCACCTTGGAAATTTTGCCACAAAATTTTCTCAAGCTTCTACATGCTCTCGGCATTGAGAGAAAATGAGAAGAAAGAAAAATGGCCCAAGGCCGAATAATGAAGGAGAGGGAGAGAAGAGTGTGAGTTGGTTGTTGTATTTTGTTTTACAAAAAACTAATACCAAAATGTTTTCCAAAATTATGTATATGCCTTTCAAAAAGTCAAACAAATTTTGGAGCCAAAATGGCAATAAATGCCTACAACAACTCACATCACTCATAAATAGCGACTAACATCACATCACTCAAAGTGACAAGACATCCATCACTTGAATGACTAATGATGTGACGTCTGATGTGACTTGTGGGCAGCACTTGAATTCGAAATGTGAGTGGGCCCGCAAACACTCCCGGGCTCGGGTTCGCTAATTCTGAATTAACGAATCTTCTGTTGCGACGTAATTAAATCAAATTTAATTAAATAATTATGCCTAGCAAAATTACTATTCACGTTGCAAGCGAATTAATTCTAAATTAACTCGTTCGCCCGAATTAAAATCTAATTTTAATTCCGCGTCAAAATCTAATTTCGTATAATATATCGAATATATTATTTATCGATTAATTCCAAATTAATCGTTCTCTCTCTTTAAATAATATTTTATCCTAGATAAAATATCTTTGTAATTAATCCCAGATTAATTTTCTCTCTCTATTAATTAATCCCAGATTAATAATGTGCGAGTCATACGTCATCGGTGAATCTTCGGAAAGCGACCCATGAGATCCCCGGATATGTTGGCAGTAAATCCGATCGTCGGACTATCCGAACACGTACGTACCTAGTACTACATTTTTACCGATTTACAAGACATGGTTGGCTTCTAGCAAAGCATCGTGCCTACCCAATTCTACAGAAATATTCTTAATGGAATATGTAATCTTTATCAGGCATAGTATACGTAGTATTGCGTATTTCGATCCAGTATCGGATGTCACGTGCAAGGCCTGAGGCTGGAATTGTGTCTGCCCCGTACGAAGCACATATCGGATATCTGGTAACTAGTCTCTATAATCGGATAAACATGACCTAGTCATAATATCCCGATAGTTGCAGCATATAAGAGCACCAGTTCTGTATCCTACATGATCATCATCTCCACTATGACTAAAGTGATACTTCCATCTTGACATCACACCCAATACACTACGATTCTCAATATACCCATAAGAGGCGTACACAGAACCTGTTAAAGCCCTGGACGACCAAAACCAAAGTATATTGATTGTCGCAAGTATTAGCGGTGCAAGTCTCAGGTTAAGACCAAATACACCTACCCTGATTCGGACTTCCATAGACACATAGTCATACTACCAATGGAATTCCGAGGGGTCTATCTAGAGCGAAGCTGTTTCCGTACCATCGGTAAACACAACCTCATATTACACTTGCATGAGTATCCAATACCCAAATATATGAGAACTATGATGTTATGCTCCCATAATGCGCCAAGTGTAATACTAGTCTATTCCGCATTATCGATATCCAATCTCGATAATACTACGACTAGGGATATTTAATGATTAAACCTTCGTGGATTGATACTGTCTCATATCATCTCAATCTGGAACTAATCATAAGGACCTTTTATCATTTATATATCTTGGTAATCTAATTACAAATGATAAAAGAGCAATTTCCTTTGTCACATAGTTAATTTGTACAACAACACCATGATCTGTATAAATAGTGATGCTATGGATCATAATTGTCCAACATTTATTCGATTACCGGATATTAAAAGAAATTTGTATTTATCTGAGTTCAGTCCTATATGATTTCATCATACAAGGTGCCTTCATTCCCATGTCACTTCATGAACGATCCCAGATCAAGGTCGTCATACAAGTATAGAATGGACCGCAGCTATAGATATACCACAAATAAAGTACCATCTTTGTTTGTTCTCTATGGACTATTTAGATTACTAACTTCAGACTTAGATCTCCTTGTCCATCAAACATACACTAAGTCTGAAAGTACAAGAGTAATCAAGGTAAACAAGATAATTAGACAATATGTGATTTAAATCAAACAACTTTGATAAATGAATAATGCATTTATTATTATTACGATAATCAATTCTGTTTTACAATACATGAAGCTATAGGGCATAAATCCCAACACAATCATCCTTAGTCCTAAGATGTGTGTGCACGCGATATCTATAACCGTCAATTCCATATCTGAGTCAAGTTACATAATGAGGTGGGTTTTTCTCTCATGCTTGGAAAATCATAAAACTCAAGTTCTAAAATCATTCCTTTCTGAAAAATATTTCTAAAGATGTTCTCATTCAAACACAATTGAAATAAATCTTGTCTAACGCCATAGGTGCTCAAAAATAAATCTTGATTCAAAAATATATAAGTAAATACAGTTTGAGAGAAAGGCCCATTCACTGATTTTGGAATCTGGCTGGCGCAGGTTTTGCTTCATCGCAGAACTTGGGATTCCTATCGATAATTTATAATCGGTAAACTTGGTTAGAACATAAGCCGTGAATATGTTTCAGAATTATACTAAGTTCCTCCATTCAAGCATTTTCCATTACTTCACGGTGTATCATACTTATATTATGATGTAATATATGTATACGAGTTGATACGAGGCCCTTAGAGTGGCCTCTAATATGCTAGGGTGAATCTGGAATGAACTAAAACTGAATCTGGGAAATTTATGTTCACGCATCGTGACTCTACTCATTGGTGTCGCGACGTTCACACATGCTAATGAACCAGTGACCATCCCCAGTCTCTGCATCGCGATGTAAGGGTTTGGCATCGCGACTCGCTCACGCGACGTGACGCTACATTCTTAGCATCGCGACGTCCACCAATCGGAATGAGACAGTAAGCTTCTCTCGTTATCCACGTCGTGACACTTACATGAACTGGACTGGGCAGAGAAAAACTTCAAGTTCGACGTCGCGACACTAGCCCATATGCGTCCCGATGGTGGACATATTTCAGGCCTTCATTCTTTTCTCCATAACCAATTCCAAACGCAATTCCAACACCATCATGCCAACACATTTAGATGGACAATCCTTTAAACTTCAACACTAACTAAAACTCGTCTCACATCATCAACTCAAACCCCAACCATTGTCTAACATCATTAATTCACAATGCATAATTTCCAAACATATTCTTACACTTATAAACCTCATCTAATATTAAATATTATCAAATCACTTCTCAAAATGCATACTAATAGCACATTTAATATCAATTAAGCAAATCTGAATTCTAGGGTATGCAAGGTGCGAATTTGGGTTTAATTTTTTTTTGCTCAAAACTAAAAAAATGAGAAGATGAAAAGAGAAAGGAAGCTCACCATGCTTGGAAATGTGCTTGGAAGGATCAAAATGACTTGAGGTCGAAGACAAGAGAATGAAAGAAAATGGCTTATCCCTTCTTAGCCTTTCACGTTTCTTTTGGTGAGTGAGAGAGTGAATAATGTCTAATTTATAGTCAATGGCTGATTTTTGTGTCATGAGATGAGTGGTTGTGATGGTGCCATATGAATCAAATCTAGGTTATTCTCGAAATCACTGTAGCAGCCGCGAAATTCATGATTTTTGACCTGTTTTTGATTTGAATTTGGAAAAATATTCAGCGCTAAAGTTATAGGTCTCGATCTTAGATTTCCAACGGTATAAAGTTCATAAAAGTGGAAATCGTATGAAACGGTTATGGTCCAAATACCATGGGCTGTCTGGAGTGGAACATCATACAATTTCGTATCAGAATTTTAAAGAATTTACCGATTATCCCAAAAGTCATTTCATTAGTGTATATGTGTTCGAACATAATTTATATTATGTATCACACATCCTATAATGTAGCAGTAGTCGAGATCACTAGATGTTACAGAAGTGAAGGAATATTTACCGACTAGATTGGTAAAAGGAGCAAGGAAGAGCGTCCCCCATTTTGGTTCACAGACCCAGGGATACAAGTCGGGGTTGTAGCACTATACTCGTGTACAGACGACGTAAGCCCTAAAAGAAAGATCGACCCTCCCAATGGCTAATAAGATAGGAGTAGGCCAGCGACTGATGAGATGGAAAAGGGTCTCGGACTTATCCACTGACACACAAAACCACGTGAGTGGTTGGAATACAGGCTAATATATAGGCAGAGTGTGTAGCAATTACCAAAAAATGGTGAATTAATGAGGTTCAGATGACAAGAGTTTGTGTCAGATGGCAGAGCTACTATTTGTAGAGTGAATGGGGATAGGTATGTTGGGGCAGTTGTGGAACCCCTAGGGTCGGATCAGTGCCTCGGTCAGCAGAAATGGGTCTAACCCATGGATATCAACTATTGGTGTAATTTTAAATAATTTAATGAAATAATATATTCCATTACGAGTGTATAGGAAAAAAACGGGACAAAATCGGAGTTCTGAAGCTCCCGAACGAACGAAGATAAAATATTGTGCGCCCAAAGCGTACGTGCGCGCACTGTGCACAGTGCGCCCAGCTAACATTTTTTTCCATTGTTTCTTTCTGCTTCCTTCAGCTAACATTCCAGTGAGCTGAAGGAATTAAGGTCTTTTACCCTAATTCTTTCCGGTTCTCCCTAAACACATCAAAATCACCCAAAATTAATTTTTAATTCAAAACCAAAATAAACACATGTTATAGAATAAAAATCAAGTTTTTCATAATATCAAATATTTTTACAAAAACATAAATTTATTCTAAATATGTACTTGCGTAAAATTTGAATCCAATACACAAACCAAATTAGAATCCTAATAAGAAATGTCTCGTGAACAATTCTATGTCACCCAAAGGTGGTCAAGTGATTCTAGAATGGTAGCCATAGCACTTAGCTTTAATTTAGAGTTCCAAACTCTTATAAATTGTTCCATGTCTAACATGAACATCTTTGACCTAATTACAAGCATATTGTGTTTACACTTCCAAAGCATCATAACACGATTTATTAGCCTTATTTCAATATTAAGCTATGTGATCATGCATCTAATACACAAATAAACATAGCTTAGGAGAGGATCAAACATTACCTAATAAGCTTGATGCAAGATCCAATCTACCTCTCCTTTGTTGAAATCGTCAGAGAACCTCTAAGGAGTGTAAGTGTAGGACACATAAATCGGCGACGATTACCCAAGCTCGCGGCCCGATCGAGAGTATGGAGTAGCCCGCGGGGGAACTAAACCGGAGAAATAAAATGGAGTACACAGCGTGAACTGGGAAATGATTTAAGGCCGTACTCACCCCTCGCAAGGGAAGATCTCAAACCGTTGGGTTCGGAATGGTCCCTTACTTATGCCACTTGTAATGAATGGATTCGCGCAATAATATAACCAAGTCTACGCAATATACACATGCAAGAATAACCTATATCTAAGTTTGCATACAAACTATATCTAAGTTTGCATACAACCTATATCTAAGTTTGCATACATAGGTGTAAAACCTACGTCTAAGTTTGCATGCATAGAAGTAAATAAATAAAAGCAAGCACGCAATCTCATTAACACATTAAGTTGATAAATGCGGAAATATGAATAAATAATAATTGTATAAACATAAACATTGAAGAGATACAATTAAGTTCTTAACGCGAAAGAAATAACTAAATCATGCATGGAAATAACGTGCGATTTCTAATGAACCATGGATAAACACAAGATTAGAAAAAATGAAATATATGCGTTTCTCAAGCAGTACGTAGAGTTGTGTCCCAAGTTCAGACCGCACTACCGTCCATTCAGATTCGGCTACGAAATTTACGTATGGGTTTCCATCCGATATACCACGAGAGATAGCACAAAATCATTCATCCAACAACAACAACATACATAAACCAACAATACGCATGCGGAGAAATACTAGTAAATAATTGAAAAAGATGAACGAGAGTAAATAAAAGGGTGCCCTCAGGTCTTACCTTTTAAGTCGCCTATTGGAAGTATGTTACATGGCCGTCGGAATGGTTAATGCTCCACCACTCATACGGTTCACTAGTTCAATATTTTCCTTCGTTGCTTCACTATTTTGGGCTGCTGATTTCTCTGTTTTTGTTGTTGTTTCTAGTCGTTGTTTTTTGTTACTATTTGCGGTAATTTGGGGCTGTTTTGGGTGACTATTTTTGGTGGTTTGGGGACTGTTTTAGTTGCAGTTTTTGCGGTAATACAGGGGGGTTTTTGGGGGCTATTTTTCGGTGACTTAAGGGTGCAGTTTGGGGCTGTATGTTGCGGTAATTCGAGGGGTTTCATGCTGTGATTTTCGGTGATTGAGGGGGGTTTTAGGGCTGCAGTTTTCGGTGATTGAGGGGGGTATTCTTTTTATGTTTTTGGGCATGAATGTGCTAGTTCGTGGAAGGGTTATTTGTTTGTTTTGAATGATTGTTGCGTGGCTTGAAGGGATGCGTGAAGATGGTTGATTAATGGGCTGTGTTGTTAGCTACGTGATGATTTGAACGAGAGAGGCGTGTGGAGTATTGAAGGCTTAGTCAGTTTCACGTGTGCATGGTTCGTGAGTGGAGAAAGGGACGTAAGTGGAGCAAGGGACGTGAGTGGAGAGTGGCGTGGAGAATAGGGTTGTCGTGGCTGTTTGACTTGCGTTTTGAGAGAGGTGAGGTGTCGTGGCTTTGCTAGGTTTTTTGTGTGGTTTATTATTAATGAGAGAGAGAGTCCGAGAGTTGTGAGTGGAGAGAAGAATGAGAGAAGAAGGGAAGAGAGCCAGGGCGTGAATGTGGTGAATGAGCTCTAGCCTCTTAAAGGTTTAGTTTGTGTGTCTTTTTATAAGAGTGTGCTAGGGTTTTCCTTGTATGGGTAGGAACAAAGATTGTGCAATAATGGGGAATATTTAATTAGTTTGTTATAAGGAAATGATTTTTTCAATTTAGGAAGGTGATTTAATTTAGTTTAGGAAATGGATTTAGGAGATTTGATTTGATTTATTTAGGCATGTGATTTATTTAAATTAGGAAGGTGGTTTATTTAGATTTTAACATGTGTTTAATGTGTTGGATATTTTTGGAGGGGATTTAGTGGGCTTGGGCGTGTGGAGTTTGGTTCTTTGGTGGGCTTGGGCGTGTGGGATGGTGGTGTGTGAACTTGGTGTGTGGCTTGGTGTGGGTTGCGAGGGTTTTGGGCCGAGGATAAATTTTAAAACAGGGGTCCATCGAGCGAACCCGAGGCTAAGCAAACGAATTAAGTCCAACAAGGTATTGATTTCTGTGTCCCTTCCGACGTCCATTTCCCGTGACTTCCGCAACTTATCGGGTAGTGCCTCCATACGAGGCTCGTCATCGGGCTTTATGCAAAAATACAGTGCCTACAGTCGCCCCCACTTTGATGGGACTTGTGCAGTGTGTGACAGTGACAATCCTATCAAAGTTATGCAATGTATTTTTACTTACCTTGCTCGCCAGCTGCTGCCTGACTTGCATGTTGCTTCGAACTGAGTTGATCTGGTGGTGAGGTGCTGCGACCCCTGAGGTTTATCCCTGCAAGAAGCTCCGATCTCTAGGAATCACTACCGATCTGAGCTGATAAGTTGTGGTCCCCTTCCGAACCATGCTCCATTCCCGGAGCGTAATTCCCGGCATGCTAAACCTCATTCCCGAGGCATCGCGATTGTGATAGTTGTGGTCCCCTACCAAACCTTGCTCCATTCCCGGAGTGCCATTTTCGGCATGCTAAACCTCATTCCTGAGGCATCGTGATTGTGATAGTTGTGGTCCCCTTCTGAACCTTGCTCCATTCCCGGAGCGCCATTCCCGGCTTGCTAGTCCTCATTCCCGAGGTTATGCTCCATTCTCGGAGCGCCATTCCCGGCTTGCTAGTCCTCATTCCCGAGGTTATGCTTCATTCCCGAAGCGCCATTCCCGGCTTACTAGTCCTCATTCTCGAGGTTATGCTCCATTCCTGGAGCACCATTCCCGGCTTGCTAGTCCTCATTCCTGAGGTTATGCTCCATTCCCAGAGTGTCATTCCCGGCTTGCTAGCCCTCATTCCCAAAGACTGCTGACAATGTGGGCCTCAACCCTGGGATTCATTCCCTAAACTGCTTGTCTTTGTCGCTTTTTCCTTTTCTTCAAAACCTGCAAGTAGAAACAAAAAATACGTGTATGTGACGTGTATGCATGCATGCATGGATTTGTTTCCTATTCCAATGGGTTAGGCCTTGCTTGCGCTTTTTGGTGCCTCTTGCCTATAAATGTTTTTAGTCTCCCCCTGGGCCTGTTTACAATTTTCTTCTGCCAGTTCTCTTTTGGTGATTGGTTGGTTCTCTTTTGTCTCATGGCTCAAGATCTCGTTGTGTCCCTTATTTGCTGGGTGGTAGACTGGTCCCCCCAGTCTTGATTTAGCTTTTTGTTTTTCACTGCTTGTAATAGGTCAATGTGAACCACGTGATGTGGCATTCTATATCATCATACAATATTACATGCTACGAAATAGTCCCAATAGTTACACATATTATTGCCCTCAAAGAATGCCCAGTATTGAAACCAGAGAACCTTCAAAACATTCAACGCAACTCAAATCCAAGTCTTTGAATAAATTATCTAAGCCAGACTCAAAGTGTGTGTGTGCAAAGGTTCCTTTGCAGATTCATCCCCAGGTAAGCCAACTCAATGATTTCATCAAAAAATTGGGATCGATGGGTCAAACCAACCTAGATGTCTCAATTATGCCCTGCAGTTTCTTTTCTGTGCTCAATGTGGTATGGTTTTCTTTTTCTTTTGTCTCTTTCTTTTTTTCTTTTCATTTTGAACTTCTTCTTTTTTCAACACACCTACCCTTTAAGGTAGCATTTCTCCTCATGGTGGTCCTAATACTCGCCCATGGGTAGCTTCACACTTATCGGTTATAGGTGGTTTAATTCTTTTCTTTAGAGACTTTTATTTTATTTTCAACCATACCACACATCATAACACAAGAAAATCAGGATAGATAATTAGGCGAACGATCATTCACAGACCTACAATTTCTTTAACTAGTCACTTTACTAACTACTCAGGTTTTCACTACTAAGAACCATAATCAAGTGCTTACGAGTCTAACATAGATCAATTACTCAAAGTATCAAATAAAAGCACATCAAGAGTTTATCGTTTCAAATATTTCTCTCTAAAGGAAATGATTTCATCATCGGACTGATGCTTAACTAGTAAGGAAAAGGCTTGAACAAGTAGGCAAAATCAATGTCTTATGATTAATGGATGCGAGATCACAATTGAATAAGATCAGGAAAACAAACATCCCCATAATTTGCAACTTTGTCTTCTTATGTCTTCTTGCTTTTTCGGACATCAGATCCTCTAACTGTTGTAATTGTTTTTCCCATTTACTTTCCCATTTCTGCTCCGTTTCATCTTTACTATTTTTGCCCCATATCCCCATGCGGGAAGCTTGGTGGTCGTGAGTTTGGAGGACAGTGCTGTCGGGTAGGCCGGAGTTGATTATGTGGGGGTGGGTGGAGGTTTTCTGTGTGTGTTGGGTATTTTATGGGAGTCGATGAGGTTCTGGATCTCATGCCTAAGGCGGATGCATTTTTCAGTTTCGTGGCCTTTTTGCTGGTGGAGGTAACAGTATAGGTTTAGGTCAAGGTAGCGTGGCATAGGGTTTGGAAGTGGTTTAGGTTCTAAGGGACTTAGGAGTCCTTGCCTTTTCATCTCTACAACACCTCTGACAAAGGTCTACCAAAATTGGAGAATCGCCTATTCCTGATAGGGGCGGCCTCAGAAGGAGTGGGCTTGGTCCCCGAAGGTCCCCTAATGGTCTTTCTATTCCGGTTGCAGAACTTTATATTATTGGCTATATGGGGTATGGTCAAACTGGCCACAACGGCGGTCAAAGCTTGCAACTGCTTGGTAATCTTAGTGAGATTAGTCTCCAACTGATCCATGCGAGAACCCTCGTTATCTGACTCACTCATGTTCGCTAACGGTCTTTTGACGAGTCTTCCTTCCTCTCTAACCCAACGGAAATCTTTGGCGGCTTTAAAACTACTAGTTAGCATGTATGCGTGCGATGCATGGAGTATATAAAATGCGTGAGTTGATCAAATAGAGTATATCATTCCGACAGGCCGAACTTCGCAAGCCCGTCAAGGTTTTCATATAAGTCAGCCCATTATCATTTTAAAGCATTCAATCATACTATTGCGAGGTGTAAACTTGTCCCAGTTGAAAAAGGCCCAACAGGTTCACACTTTTGCGATAACGTGGCTAAAAAACTTCAAATGATAAGGGGCCCAAACACAAAGTGGCCCATCGATATTTTAGAAGCTTTTGGCCCAATCGTCATAAGATACAAACTCGTCCTAGTTTAAATGGCCCAACAAGTTCACACCTCATGACAAAAAGTCCAAATGAATCCAAATGATGATGGTCCCAAACACAAGCATAAAAGGGTGGCTTCTATAAGTCATACAACAATGGTTCACATGCGGGTTTATAGGGGTATAGACAAAGGCTCTCGCTGGCGAAGGGTTGCCCACAACTAGGTCTCCCCACTCAAGGGTTCGGATGACCAAGCGAGCGCACCCTTTTTTTATACACTAAGGTACGTGCCAATGAGTGATGATACATGAATGACTGTCAAATAGATTTCTTATTGAAGATTCCCAAGAGGGAGGGTGGAGCGAACTCTCTTAAATACCCTTGCCTCTTAGGCTCTTATCGTATTGGTGACAGGAATAAACAATAGGTCCTCCAAATTAGTCCATCACGGTAAACGTTGAGTAAATGATTATCTGGACTTCTTCACAGCTTTTCCTTTTGGTTATGAAAAGGTAGTGAGTGAAGGAAGACACAAAATCATTACCCAACTGTAATAATGCCTTTGGTTAAACCCATTGGTCCTAACCCACTTGCAGACACAATTAACTAAAGCAAAAATCACAACATTACAAGACATTATTTCGGGGCCTATTCTCTATCCCCAGTGGAGTCGCCAGACTGTAGGACACAGAAATCGGCAACGTTGTCCCAGGCTCGTGGCCCGGTCGGGAGTACGGAGTAGCCCGCGGGGGAACTAAACTAGAGAAATAAAATGGAGTCGCCACCCAGCGTGAACTGGGAAATGATTTAAGGCTGCACTCACCCCTCGCAAGGGAAGACCTCAAACCGTTGGGTTCGGAATGGTCCGTTACTTATGCCACTTGTAATGAACGGATTCGTGCAATAATATAACCAAGTCTACGCAACATACACATGCAAGAATAACCTATATCTAAGTTTGCATACAACCTATATCTAAGTTTGCATACATAGGAGTAAAACCTACGTCTAAGTTTGCATGCATAGAAGTAAATAAATAAAAGCAAGCAAGCAATCTCATTAATATATTAAGTTGATAAATGCGGAAATATGAATAAATAATACTTGTCTAAACATAAACATCGAATAGATACAATTAAGTTCCTAACGCGAAAGAAATAACTAAATCATGCATGGAAATAACGTGCGATTTCTAATGAACCATGGATAAACACAAGATTAGACGAAACGAAATATATATGTTTCTCAAATAGTACGTGGAGTTGTGTCCCATGTCTTACCTTTTAAGTCACCTCTTGGAAGTGCGTTACGCGGCTGTCGGAAGGGCTAATGCTACGCCACTCCTCCGGTTCACTGGTTCAATATTTTCCTTCGTTGCTTCACTATTTTGGGCTGCTGGTTTCTCTGTTTTTGTTGCTGTTTCTGGTCGTTGTTTTTCGTTATTATTTGCGGTAATTTGGGACTGTTTTGGGTGACTGTTTTTGGTGGTTTGGGGACTGTTTTGGTTACAGTTTTTGCGGTAATGCAGGGGGGTTTTTGGGGGCTGTTTTTTATGACTTAAGGGTACAGTTTGGGGCTGCATATTGTGGTAATTTGAGGGGTTTCTAGGCTATGATTTTCGGTAATTGATGGGGGTTTCAGGGCTGCAGATTTCGGTGATTGAGTGTGGCTATTCTTTTATGTTTTTGGGCGTGAATGTGCTAGTTCTTGGAAGAGTTATTTGTTTTTTTTGAATGACTGTTGCGTGGCTTGAAGGGCTGCGTGAAGGTGGTTGATTAATGGGCTGTGTTGTTGGTTGCGTGATGATTTGAACGAGAGAGGCATGTGGAGTGTTGAAGGCTTAGTCAGTTTCACGTGTGCATTGTTCGTGAGTGGAGCAAGGGACGTGAGTGGAGCCAGGGACGTGAGTGGAGAGTGGCGTGGATTATAGGGTTGTCATGGCTGTTTGGCTTGTGTTTTGAGAGAGGTGATGTGTCGTGGATTTGCTGGGTTTTTTGTGTGGTTTATTATTAATGAGAGAGAGAGAGGCCGAGAGTTGTGAGTGGAGAGAAGAATGAGAGAAGAATGGAAGAGAGCTATGCCTACAGTAAGCTTAACTTCAAGATGCAACCTTGATTTCCAATGCTAAGCTTCACTTCAAGATATAATCTTGATTTCTCCTAGATGAAATGTTGTAGAGACCTCACAAGCTTCTCTAATCACTTCTCTAACTTAGGTTAATTTCTCTAAGAATTTGCTAATGCTTATTAATTTTCTTGTAATTAAAACCTTCCTAAAGCTTGCTATTTATAGCAAAACTTAGGCAATTTTTAATTAATAAAAGTTGTAATCAACTTTTAAGTGGGCTTAATCTAATTTGTCCAAATATATATAATGACGTGTGACTAATCTCCATCCCACTTTGATTTAATCCAATTAAATCAAGCCAAGGATTAGGAAATGGATTAGTTAAATGTTTGCCACCTTGATTTAATCCAATTAAATCAAGCCAAAACCACATATTATTACATACTTACAATTACCATAATATCCTCAAATGGTAGAGATAATTATGATTTTACAATTAAGCCCTTATGTAATTATTGAATTAATCCAATTAGGTCAAAGTAAATAATCAATGTTATCCAATAACACTTGATTATCTTAATTGATAATTATAATATTGAATATTATCTTTGTTGGACAATTATGACCCATAGCGTCATTATTTGCACAGATCATGGTGTTGTTGTACAAATTAACTATGTGACAAAGGAGATTGCACTCTTATCATTTGTGATTAGATCACCTAGATGTATAAATGATAGGAGGTCCTTATGATTTGTTCCTGGATTGAGAATGATATGAGACAGTATCAATCCATGAAGGATAAATCATTAAATATCCCTAGTCAGAGTATTATCAAAATTGGACATCGATAAATACGTAAAAGACTAGTAATACACTTGTGCGTGTTATGAGGGCATACCAACATAGTTCTCATATATTTGGGTATAGGATACTCATGCAAGTGTAATAGGAGGTTGTGTTTTACCGATGGTACGGGAAACATCTTCTCTCTGGATAGACCCCCACGGAATTCCATTGGTAGTATGACTATGTGTCTATGGAACTCCGAAATCAGGGTAGGTGTATTTGGTCTTAACCTGAGACTTGGACCGCTAATACTTGTGACAATCAATATGCTTTGGTTTTGGTCGTCCAAGGCTTTAACCGGTTTCTGTGTACGCCTCTTCTGGGTATATCGAGAATCGTAGTGTGTTGGGTGTGATGTCAAGACGGAAGGTCACTCAAGTTATGGAGATGATGGTCACGTAGGATACGGTACTAGTACTCTTATGTACTGCAGTCATCGGGATAAAATGACAAGTTCATGTTTATCCGATTATAGAGACTAGTTACCAGACATCCGACATGTGCTTCGTACGGGGCAGACACAATTCCAGCCCCAGGCCTATCACGTGATCATCTGATACTGGATCGACATATGCAATACTATGTATACTACGCCTGATATAGATCCTTATATTCCTGTAAGGATATTTCTGGAGAATTGGGTAGGCATGGCGTTTTGCTAGAATCCAACCTTGTCTTGTAAATCGGTACAAACGTAGTACTAGGTACTTACGTGTTCGGATAGTCCGACGACCATATTTACTGCCAACATATCCGGGGATCTCATGGGTCGCTTCCCGAAGATTCACCGATGACGTATGACACGCACTTTAATTAATCTGGGATTAATTAGAAGAGAGAGAAAATTAATCTGGGATTAATTGTAGAGATATTTTATCTGAGATAAAATATCAATTAAAGAGAGAAAACGATTAATTTGGAATTAATCGATAAAATAATATATTCGATATATTATACGAAATTGGATTTCGACGCGGAATTAAAATTAGATTTTAATTCGGGCGAACGAGTTAATTTAGAATTAATTCGTTAGCGACGTGAATAGTGATTTCGCTAGGCATAATCATTTAATTGCGTCACAACGAAAAATTCATTAATTTGGAATTAGCGAACCCGAGCCGGGGATTATTTGCGAGCGCATTCGCATTTCGAATTCGAGTGCGGCACGCAAGTCAAATCAAGCGTCAAATCACTAGTCGCATCAAGCGTCAAATCATTAGTCACTTTGAGTGATGTGACAACTTGTCACTTGATTGATTGAGTGATGTGACTTGATGGAAGTTGATGGTGGAGTGTAATACACTCAAGTGTGATGGCATGATAGACATTTAATATATTTAAATGTTTAGTATTTGTTTTTGATTTTGGAAATCAATTAATTGATTTTTTGAAAATCAAAAGTGGTATTAGATACACACTTTTTGCCAACCATCACACAACTCACTCTCTCTTTTTTCTCTCCCTCTCATTCACGCCTAGGGCAGAATTTTCTCTCTTCTTTCACAGCTCACTGCCGTGAGCTAAGGGAAGCCAAAGTGTGGGAAATTTGTGGCAAATTTCTTGAGAGCTAGCACTCCGAAAGACATGCGAAGGTGATAGGGAAGTCCAGCCATGAGCTTGGAATCGTTTGACGAAGCTTGGAGCTTGTTCAAGGAGCACCAAAGCCGCATCTTGGAGGAAGAACAACAGCTCACTGCCGAGCATGACAGTGAGAAGAAAATAATTTTTGTTCGTTGCCGCGTCGCTCAACCGATCGATGTAAGTATTCCGCAACTTCGTCGTATGTATTCGCATGTGTTTTCTTGCTTTGTATTCGATCCATGGGACCGTAGAACTCCAACAATGGTATCAGAGCGATTGAAAAGCATGAAATTTGATTAGGGCTTAAAAATTGGGTAAATTGATTTTGAGCATGATTTAATTAAATTGGATGTTTGAATATGCTTAAATGATGTTTTATTGGATATTGATTGGATCAATTTCAAGAAATTGTGTTTGGAACATTTTTCCCCAAATTTCCTTGCTTGGCCGAGAGGTGTAGATGCCCTAATTCTTGGTATATTTTGTTTCGTTGATCATTTGATGACTTGAAACGATTGAGGATGTTGATTTAATGTTAATTTGGATTTAATTGGATTGAATTCGGAATTGACATAAAATTAGTCCCCATTGCCGAGAGCTATTAAGCATGTTTGGGTTTGATTTTTTGATTAAATTGTGTTGGACATGATTAAATGTTGATGAGCATGATTAATTGTACAAATTTGGTGTTTTGGAAATATTGATTTGGGTAATTAATAATGCTATACATTTTATGTAATTAAATTGGGAATTTGGAATTTTTGTAATTTAATTATGTTGGGCCTATTTTGTGAAATTGGGCTTAAGTGTTGTAATTGGGCTTATTGGGCTTGGTTGTACTAAGATGGGTTTAGGCAAAATTGGTTGGATCCAATTGGGCCCAAAACCGCCTCCATAAAGCCCAAATGCGACTAATGGACCTTTAAAGTTTAATTGGGCCTAATGGGCCTAAATTGATTTCTTGGCTTATGGGGTAATTCCCGGATTGGACTTTGGTTATTGGGTTTGACCCGAGTTGACCAAAATTCCACGCCTTAAGAAATTAATTAAAAGCCCATTGGACTTTAATTAAATTGACGTTGGACGTTAATCGGGCTTTAAGACCAGTAACGATTAAATTTGGAATTTAAATCGTAAAGGTTCGTCAAATAAAGTGTAGTATTTAATTTGGAATTAAATAGCGAATTAGTATTAAATACAAATTGAATTGGATTTAATTTTGTAGTTTAATTTAATTCAAGAATTCGTACTTTAAGTACTTATTCGCAAAACGAGTTTGACTCGAGCAAAATAAAATCGTTGTTTGAACATTGGATGGTCACTAATTATCAGATTAATTAATTTGATTAGATTGATTGATAGCATGCTTGTGTGAATACATGGTTACGATGCATGAATAATGTATATCTGATGGATATTAGATGTGTGGGACAATTTTAGAAATTGTTGTAATAAATTTGATTTATTAATTGGACCTGCGTGTCTAGCCTTATTACCTCCATATTCTTTGTATTCTCTTCTCACCTATTCCCCTTAATGTAAATGAGGTTTCTTTAAAAGTGTAGTGTAATGGGTAGAAGTGATACATGTGCTAGCGGGAGAGAGAAAGTGAGAGATTTGATCTAGGATCAATGTGTAAAGTATCCATCCGCATATCATTATTATTTTATTATACGCGCTTTATTATGTATTTAGAATGCATGTTTAAGGGTGTATGATGATGAGACCTTAACAAAGATAATAAATTGGTTGCCAATTTGCACGCGAAAAACCCTCGCTAAATATTAAGCGTTTTTCCTTCCATTGAGTGATTCTTACTCAAGATCCAAGACTGGCATTGGTTTGTTGGCCAAAGTCAAGACCTTTGTCCGTCGAGGATGTGTTTGAATCATGAAGGCTTTGTTCCATATTGGTGTCTTGTCTAAGTTGTGGTTTGTTGGCCAAAGTCAAGACCACTTCTTATCCATCGACATTGATTACGAAGCTTTCCATGGTCAATGGGTCACGCTTAACTGGGATCACTAAGTTTGTTGTGCCAAAGCCAAGGCTTAGTTGATTCAGAGGAAAATGGTTAGGCAATATATTGGATATATTGGCATATATAAGATATATGTTTCGGACTTGGATGTCCCCATACTGGATCTAGGAATTGGATTGGATCCAATTGATCTTAGAGATCTACCTAGTTAATTATCATACAATTTGTTGGCCAAAGTCAAGATTGTGTGACATTTAATGGGATCCTAGCCCGCTAGGAAACACGATTTCCCGAGTACTCGACAGATGGTTAGAGGCTCGCCGAAAAATAGTGGGAGGCAAGAATTAAATTTGCAATATTCGTTTAATTACTTGCTATACGCGCTCAATCAAACATCATTCGTCAAATAAATTAAATGTTAGTTGGACTAATATTTAAATCGTTGTTTTAATTAACAGTTGGACTGTATTCAAATAAATAAATTATAGTTGATTAAATAGTTGGACTATAATAATCATTATAATAAATAGTACCTAAATCGTTGATTAAATAGTTGGACTATTAAAATCAAGATAAAATTGAAATATTGACATTTAAAACATAATCCTAGGGAAAATGTATTTAAATAGTTTAATTTTTCAAATTGGGAATAAAGTTTCAGGATGGTCCTGGAAACTAATAAGTTACTTTATTTGATAAAATAACATATTAGGCCTAAGCCCGGAGTTAAGCAAATAGTAGAGCATGATCTTTGGAAGATTCATGTAATGATAACTTAAATGCTTAATCCAATAAGCTTGTCAAATAGACTCCTTAATTTCTTAATCAGAACTAAGGATTAGATCCTTGAAGTATGATAAAGAAATTGAAGGATCTTCATAGATCTATTTATAGATTTTAGAAGTACTAAAGTTGCAATAATAACTCTTATAGAGTTAATGACTATTCTCAAGGAGATAAAGTCAAAGTTTGCAATTAGGCAAGTAGCGCAAGGCGCATCTTACTTTGATATTCTAGAAGGCCGAGGCTAGGCCAAAGGCTTCTGGAGTGTTGAAATTGGCAAAGGCAAAATCATTATAATCTTCTGGGAAGATAAATGACATATCCCAAAATGTCTGCCTAAATTGTGGCAAACGGGATCGCGGAAGCGTGACTGTCGTTTGGAAAATGAGACATTAAGGTATTGAAAACGAGCAAGGCTCTGACTTCAAATATGTTTGTCATAAATATATTCACTACTAGTATTGAAATTGGATTTTAAATACTTAGTGTGGTAAATAAATATATACTGATGTTCAGAATCTGCTATGAGCAGGATACTAACTTCAGATTGAGATTTGATCTGCAAATTGAAAATGGGACGAAAGTCGCTGTTTTAACCGTAGATACCTAAATTTAGGAACTACCTTCGGGTGTGTATCTAAATTTGGAAACTGTTATAATGTAACTAGTTTGACTAGAAACATTATCTCTACATCAGTGTATAATCCGTTGCGGATTTACCTTTATATTTTAGAAAACTAAAGTGTTTTAATATATAAAGATGATATTGAGATAAACACATTAGATATGAATAACAGCATTTATATTTTGAATATAAATAAATCTCAAACTTATAACATGACAAACAAATAGCTCAAACTGATTTGATCAGAAGAAACTAATATGTGGCATTGTTGTCTGGGACACAATTAAACAAGACTCGTATATCCGCACTTTTGAAGAGTGGGCACTTGGACTGATTTGATTCCATTCAAATAAAGTCTACGAATCTAGTTTATTGGGCAAAGTGCCTAAAACACTATTTACTTGGTAAAAGTGTAAGTGTCGCTGATCTGTAAGCCCTAGTTCATAGTGAAGCAAGTGGGCCCATGTCTAGCTAGGCTAGATGTGGATATGAATATTTCGTGACCTTTACAGATGTGGCATCGCGTTATGGTTATGTGTTTCTTTAAAACACAAATCGGAAACTTTTAAAATTTTTGACACGAAATAGACAAACAGATCGGCTAAAGTATTAAACTGTCACGGTAAGACCGTAATGGAAAATACTTAAGCAATAAGTTTCTAATATACTTGAAAGAGTATAGTATTCTTTCAAAGAGGACTCCTCCCGGAACACGTCAATTTGACGGTGTGTCCGAACAGAATAACCGAATTTTATTAGACATGATAAGGTTAATCATGAGTCACTCTGAGCTACCATTTCCTTCAACGGATAAGCATTAACAGTGCAGAACTTATTTTGAATAAGGTTCCATAAAAATAGCTGTTTGACAGATATCATATTAGATATGAACAGGAAAGAAACTGAGTTTTCTCATTCCTGATAATTTGGGTATGCTAGGCATATGTTTGGATGATACCAAACTAAAACCCAAATTGGATAAGTGCCAATTGTAGGTAATCCTAGGGATACCAAAGTATAGTACTTATACAACTCACCAGAGAATAATTTAATTGTTGCTCACCATGCGGTTTTCCTAAGAGGAATACCGATATGCAGTGGAAAGTGGGAGGATAGTAAAGCTCGATGAAAATCGGAGTAAAACTATTCCAGGCACCGAATCCTTAATGGAACACAAATAGTTCATCAAGGATGAAACTATACCAGTAATCTTCGAATACACAAGAACCGCGTATGTCAGAGAGAGTCAGAAAATAACCTGGGGTATGGGTTTCTGATCTTACCTCATAAAGATGTCAATCTTATTGAAGAACACCAACTGACTACGTATGAGGAAGTGATACAAGGTATCGACTCCCTATTATGGCAAAGTGTCATGACATCCGAAATGGATTCCATGTATATCAACTATGTTTGGACACTAGTTGATGTACTACAAGGCATTGTGCCTGCTGGTACTATATAAGTCTTCAAGGAAGACATACATGGATGGCAACATACCAACGTATAAAGCTAGGCTTTTAGCGGAAAGGTATCATTATCAACATTGTGTTGATTACAACGATTCAACCTGTTACCTGTTTCCATGGTAAATCCATTTGGATAATGCTTGCTTAAGCTGCATGTTTCATTCATGAAATATGGCAGCTGGAACGGGAAAATCACTTTCCTGAAAAGGAAACCATTTGGAGGATGTTTACAACATCCAGTCGGTTTTTTCGTACCTAAACTATTAAACAAGGTTTGCAGGTTGTTCGATCCATGTTTGGATTGAAGCAAGCATAGGGTCTTAGAATTATCGTTTTGATGTAATCATAATAGTTTATTATTTAATTCAAAACGTAAATGATTCTTGTGTATATAAGAGGGTTAGTGCGAGCGCACTGACAGTGGATGTCCTATACAATAATGATAATATGTCATTTCTTGGAAATGATATTCCCATAATAACAATCGATGAAAGCTTGGCTTTCGAGATAACTCTCCGAGAATCCGTACAATGAAAAACGTACGCGACCTGGTGTCTCATACGCTTTGAGCATATGAATTCACAATCAGGCCAATCCAAGTGGTAATCACTGGATTGATATTAAGAACATCCGTTCGTTTCTTAGAGAACTAAAGATGCTGTCTTAAACTATGGAGAAAGAGAACTTGAAGTGACTGGGATCACTGCTGTAAGTTTCCTAAACCGATAATAACGACTATAGGTCGCAAATCAGTACTATACAGTTTGAATAACGGTACAGTGAGCTGGAAATCATCCAAGCAAGATACTATTACCGTATAAACAACAAATGCGGGTTATTGCTACAGCTGAGGCAGCAATAGAAGCCATTTGGGTCGATAATAAAATCTAATTAGATTAGATATAGTTCTTTTAGCAGCTGAGCTAGGCTACAT
Organism: Zanthoxylum bungeanum; assembly: GCA_019454045.1. NCBI lineage: Eukaryota > Viridiplantae > Streptophyta > Magnoliopsida > Sapindales > Rutaceae > Zanthoxylum > Zanthoxylum bungeanum. The sequence continues at coordinate 53,231 of SKCR01019408.1, read as the reverse complement.
CACATGCTAAAGAATTAATGGTCTCATCAACGATCCAGATACATACTTCGATATTCATCTGATTCGTTCGAATCATACATCGTGCTGATGTGATGATCGAATAAATCACATCAGATGATAATCATGAAAATCCGCTGACGAAACCTTCTCAGCAGTTTGAGCCAACCGTACATAGTTCGGGTGTCAGACTCTCGAGTGATTGGCTATAGGCCAAGTGGGAGATTATTGGACAATTATGACCCATAGCGTCACTATTTGCATAGATCATGGTGTTGTTGTACAAATTAACTATGTGACAAAGGAGGTTGCACTCTTATCATTTGTGATTAGATCACCTAGATGTATAAATAATAGAAGGTCTTTATGATTTGTTCATGGATTGAGAATGATATGAGACAGTATCAATCCACGAAGGATAAATCATTAAATATCCCTAGTCAGAGTATTATCGAGATTGGACATCGATAAATACGTAAAAGACTAGTATTACACTTGTGCGTGTTATGAGGGCATAACAGCATAGTTCTCATATATTTGGGTATAGGATACTCATGCTAGTGTAATAGGAGTTTGTGTTCTACCGATGGTACGGGAAACAGCTTCGCTCTGGATAGACCCCCTCGGAATTCCATTGGTAGTATGACTATGTGTCTATGGAAGTCCAAAATCAGGGTAGGTGTATTTGGTCTTAACCTGAGACTTGCACCGCTAATACTTGCGACAATCAATATGCTTTGGTTTTGGTCGTCCAGGGCTTTAACCGGTTTCTGTGTGCCTCTTTTGGGTATATCGAGAATCGTAGTGTTGGGTGTGATGTCCAAGAAAGGAAGTGTCACTCCAGTCATATGGAGATGATGGTCACGTAGGATATGGTACTAGTACTCTTATGTACTGCGGTAATCGGGATAAAATGACAAGGTCATGTTTATCCGATTATAGAGACTAGTTACCAGACATCCGACATGTGCTTTGTACGGGGCAGACACAATTCCAGCCCCAGACCTAGCACGTGATCATCCGATACTGGATCGACATATGCAATACTACGTATACTACGCCTGATATAGATCCATATATTCCTGTAAGGATATTTCTGGAGAATTGGGTAGGCATGGCGCTTTGCTAGAAGCCAACCTTGTCTTGTAAATCGGTACAAACGTAGTACTAGGTACTTACGTGTTTGGATAGTCCGACGACCGTATTTACTGCCAACATATCCGGGGCTCTCATGGGTCGCTTCCCGAAGATTCACCGATGACGTATGACTCGTACTTTAATTAATCTGGGATTAATTAGAAGAGAGAGAAAATTAATTTGGGATTAATTGCGGAGATATTTTATCTGGGATAAAATATCAATTAAAGAGAGAAAATGATTAATTTGGAATTAATCGATAAAATAATATATTCGATATATTATACGAAATTAGATTTCGACGCGGAATTAAAATTAGATTTTAATTCGGGCGAACGAGTTAATTTAGAATTAATTCGTTAGCGACGTGAATAGTGATTTCGCTAGGCATAATCATTTAATTGCGTCGCAACGGAAAATTCGTTAATTTGGAATTAGCGAACCCGAGCCCGGGATTATTTGTGAGAGCATTCGCATTTTGAATTCGAGTGTGGCACGTAAGTCAAATCAAGCGTCAAATCACTAGTCGCATCAAGCGTCAAATCATTAGTCACTTTGAGTGATGTGACAACTTGTCACTTGATTGATTGAGTGATGTGACTTGATGGAAGTTGATGGTGGAGTGTAATACACTCAAGTGTGATGGCATGATAGACATTTAATATATTTAAATATTTTGTATTTGTTTTTTATTTTGGAAATCAGTTAATTGATTTTTTGAAAATCAAAAGTGGTATTAGATACACACTTTTTGCCAACCATCACACAACTCACTCTCTCTTTTTTCTCTCCCTCTCATTCACGCCTAGGGCAGAATTTTCTCTCTTCTTTCACAGCTCACTGCCGTGAGCTAAGGGAAGCCAAAGTGTGGGAAATTTGTGGCAAATTTCTTGAGAGCTAGCACTCCGAAAGACATGCAAAGGTGATAGGAAAGTCCACCCATGAGCTTGGAATTGTTTGACGAAGCTTGGAGCTTGTTCAAGGAGCACCAAAGCCGCATCTTGGAGGAAGAACAGCAGCTCACTGCCGAGCATGACAGTGAGCAGAAAATAATTTTTGTTCGTTGCCGCGTCGCTCAACCGATCGATGTAAGTATTTCGAAACTTCTTCGTATGTATTCGCATGTGTTTTATTACTTTGTATTCGATCCATGTGACCGTAGAACTCCAACAATCTTTTGTCAAAAATAATCGGCTACCCATGTGCTCAACGAGAACACTTCATATTGGGACTCTCTAAGTTTAGACACGTTCGTCATATAAGCCTGCCTAATATGTACGCAATTCGGCTACCTCCGAATTCGCGAAGAACAGACCAACCTTTCTGAACTATACAAGTCGAGGTCATCACATATGTTTAACAATCCTTCTGTCGTAGGCTATCTGAGTTGTGCTTAGGATCATAGAATATACCGTCAAGTTTTCGAGACGCACATCTCATGTTGACATGTCTACTATTCTTCATAACTGATGCGATCCACCCTAGGTGATCGAATTTTGCCAAATATTTAAGAATCGTGACTTTACTAACATAGATACCTAAACCCCTTATGGTACGCATATGGGTCGACGGATCTTATCTTACTTCACACTTGATTACTGAGTGCATTGGTCCACACCCAACAAACATCTAGAGGCCAGACCATGAAAGGTTTCTGACATACATGGAATCTAAATGTGGAGGATCTCACATAAAATCAATGGTATCATATAGTTAAAGGATTACATATGCTACTCGACTCGAGGAGATTCCTATTGACGGTGGTGTATACTTCCAACTATTAGGAATCACCTGTGAATCATTCAATATTCGCTCCAACGAATACCCATATGTCTATACGAGTTTCCAAAACTCATGGTACATCGCGTTAAACCATTGGAACTCCAATTCCAATATACGACATGTGCTAGTCTTCTAGGTTATAGGAAATCGACCATATTCCAAAACTAACGACTATGAGTATTTACTTTAAGAATAGTTTACACCTAGTCTCAAAACTATTCTAAGGTCGATGTCATTCTTAGCATATCTATACATAAATCTAATACGCATAATGACAATACCATTAATAAGGTATGAAATGAAAAATGTAGTTATTTTATTAATAAATAATAAATTGTACAAATCGAATTGGCACTCCAAGAACCAACTCCATCAAACTCTCACTTGGTTTGTGCCAATCTGGATGGTATCGTAGTCCCATCTCCTCCACATGTTTATCGAATAACTTAGGAGGTAAAGCCTTTGTAAGCGGGTCTGTTATGTTGTCTTGTCCTAGAACCTTCAAGACCTCTATGTTTTTTCATTCAATAATCTCTCTAATTATGCGGTATTTCCTTTCCACGTGTTTAGACTTGGAATGCGCTCTCGGCTCCTTAGCCTGCTCGATGGCTCCGTTATTATCACAGTATAATGGGATCAAATCTGCAATACTAGGCACAACGTCAAGTTATGTGATAAAATTTCTAATCCAAACAACTTCTTTAGCAGCTTCTGAAGCATCTATAAATTCTGCCTCAGTGGTGGAATTAGCTGTTGAGCCTTGCTTTGAACAACGCCAACTAACAGCACCACCGTTAAGAGTAAATATGTATCCTGATATAGATTTTCTATCATCTGGATCTCCCTGGAAGTCGGAGTCTATATAACCCTTAACTTGTAGTTTATTTTCTCCATATATCAGAAACTTATCCTTGGTGCCTTTAAGATATTTTAGGATATATTTCACGGCAGTCCAATGATCATTACCTGGATCAGATTGATATCGGTTGGTCACACTGACGTCGAAACTGATATTAGGTTTAGTACATAACATGCATTCATTATGCTTCCAATACAAGAAGCATATGGCAAGTTATACATCATAACTCTTTCTTCCTCAGTTTGAGATGCCATTTTCTTCGAAAGATGTATGTCGTATCGGAAAGGTACATTTGTTGCCTTGCAGTTGGTAAAACTGTACCTTTCTAACATCTTGTCTATGTACATCGATTGTAACAACCTTATAAGCTTCCTAACTTTATCCCTGTAGAGCCTTATACCTAGTATATAGGAAGCTTCACCATATCTTTCATGGAGAAGTTCTTGCAAAGGTAGGCTTTCACATTTTGCATCATCCCTATATCATTTCCTATAATAAGGATGTCGTCTACGTACAAGACTAGGACAACTATCATGCTCCCACCCACTTTCTTATAAACACATGGTTCTTCCTCGTTTTTGATGAATTTAGATAATCTAATTATCTCATCAAAATGACGATTCCAGCTTCGGAATGCCTGTTTAAGTCCATAAATAGACTATTGGAGCTTACAAACCAAGTTTGAAGTTTCATTGGATACGAAACCCTCTGGTTGTTCCATATAGATGTCCTCTTCAAGGAATCCATTTAGGAAGGCGGTTTTCACATCCATTTTCCATATCTCATAGTCGTGATATGCAGCAAAGGCTAAAAGAATCCTAATGGATTTTAGCATGGCTACTGGTGAAACATTTTCCTCATAGTCAATCTCAGGACGTTGAGTGTAACCTTTCTCTACCAGTCGGACCTTAAAGGTTTCCACCTTTCCATCGGGCCCTCGCTTCCTTTTGTAAACCCATTTACAGCCAATAGGTTTAACTCCTTCAGGAAGTTCAACTAAGTCCCAGACTTGATTGGCATGCATTGAATCCATTTTGGATTTCATGGCTTCCTGCCATTTTCCCGAATTGATATCCAATATCGCTTCTTTATACGTAGTCGGATCTGTTTCCTCCAATAGGATAACATCAAGGCTCACATCAGATGTTAAAAACAGTCTCTCATGAGGCCTTAATATTCTATTTGACTTACATTGAACCTGTGTTGTAGATCATTCATCTAATTGGATCTATGGTTCCATCTCAAGTTCCTTAATGTTGGGATCAAACTCATCAAGTTTAATCTCTCTACAATTCCCATTTTCTCTCAAAAATTGTTTTTCAAGAAACGTTGCAAAGCGAACAACAAATACATTTCGTTGCTCGAAATCGTAGAATTGATATCCCATGGAATTATCAGGATATCCAACGAACCTATATTTATACCCTCTGGGTGCTAGTTTATCCCGCTGCGTAATTCTAACATATGCAGGACAACCCCAAATCTTTAAATGCTTAAGACTTGGATTTCTACCGAACCATATCTAATAGGGGGTCGTAGAAATAACTTTCGATGGAACCCTATTAAGTATGTAGGCAACAGTTTGTAAATCGTAACCCCAAAGGTAATAAGGAAGATCTGTATAGCTCATCATGGATCGCCCCATATCCAATAAAGTAAGATTTCTACACTCAGACACTCCATTGTGTTGAGGTGTTCCTGTGGGCTATATTGGGCGAGAATTCTATTCTCCCTTAAATAATTTTTGAATTCTTCACTCATGTATTCACCGCCTCGATCTGATCTAAGGTATTTGATGAATTTACTGGTTTGTTTTTCTTCTTCGTTTCAAAATATTTTGAACTTGTCAAATGTTTCCGACTTATGTTTCATCAGATAGACATATCCATATCTAGACTTGTCATCTGTGAAAGTCACAAAGTATGTGGAACCATCATGAGCGGCATGATTTAATGGACCACACACATCGTTGTGTATTAGCTCCAGTAAATCTCCAGCACAGTGTCCAACACCTTGAAATGGGGCCTTTGTCATCTTTCCTTGGATACATGACTCACAAATAGGATAAGGATCTAAGGTAAGATTTTCAATCAAACCATCATTTACCAATTTAGATAGACGTCTAACACCTATGTGGCCCAATCTCATATGCCATAATTCAGTATTATTTATTTCAGACTTCCTACTTGTATTTTTCTCTATGTTAAGGACATCTCTACATGTTTCCAAAACATAGTGACTGTTTGATAAAGAACATTCATATTTCAATAAATTATCTTTATCATATAAAAATAAAGTTTCTTCCTCAATGTTTATTTTATATCCCTCCTTATTTAAATTGGTAGTGATATTATTTGTCTGATAATTGAGGGAACATAATAACAGTCATACAAATCTATTTTACATCCATTTGGGAGATCTAGAACAATTGTTCCTATGGCCTTGACATCCAATGTCTCGCCATTGCCAACTCTAAGCTGGATCTCCCATTTATTCAACCTTTTTTTAACCCTCATTTCCTGCAGGGAATTGCAAATATGAGTATGACTGCCAGTTTCTAACACCCATCCACTATTTGCATCTAAGGCTAATGAGATGTCAATAATTGGAAAAATACAAAGCGTTCCTGAGGGTCCTGCTTTTCCTTTAAGCTCTGGACAATCATTCTTCCAGTGTCCAGACTTCTTGCAATGTAGACATTGGTCGAGAGCTAATATCAATTTTTCGCCTTTGCGCTTCTTGGAGTTTTTCTTTGATATATTCTTATTCCCCATCTTTATTTTCTTTAACTTCCCATAAGTCTTTGAAGAGCCAGCTCCACCATGGAGATATAGTGTGGGGCTGCCTTTCTTCAAATCTTGTTCCGCCGTGCGTAGCATGTTATGAAGTTGTTCGTATGTGGCTTGCATCGAATACATATGGAAATTTAATACAAAGCCAGCATAAGAACCAGGCAAAGAAGACAGAATCAAATTACGGCCTAGCTGTTCATCAAACACAATGCCATGTCGTTCCATATATCGAATCTAGTCGATCATATTTAAAACATGAGTGCTGACAGCTCCTCCCTCCTTGAGTTCAGCACGGAACAATTCCTTAGGCCTTCAATAAAGTTCCATCTCATGATTTGCCTCGAACAACTCCTTGAGTGTTCGCATGATGCTCCAAGCATCTGATACTTCAATGTATTGTCTTAGCAAATCTGGAACCATCGATCCCAATATGTAGGATTTCATCTTCAGGTTATCATCCTTTCATCTATCAAAAGTTTCTCGCTCTTCTGGAGTGGAGTCAGGATCGATATCAACAAGCAGTGGATTGATCGTGACATAAGTCAACTTTTCATACTCCAAGACAAGCGCATGTTGATTTCCCATTCGAAATAGTTTTTCGGCTCCTTTTAGCTTATTGGAATCCAAAAGTTTCATCAATGGATTAGTGGCAGCTATCTACAACATACCATTTTTGAGTAGTAGCAAAACAATTTTCATTTCAAAAGTGATAACACTAATTGATTATGGAATTTTAAATCTATTAGTGCCCTCCCACTACTTTACGTAATTCTGTAATCTCCCTTAACGAAAAAATAGACATTTGACTATCAAAGTTTCATAGCGGGAAGTGGATCCCATGACATTTACTCCAGCCTCACACTAATGACGATATTGGCCTTTATAAACTCATTAGGTAGACCTCCAAGGTCAATCACTTCATGTGACTCCTGGTTTGGTCTTGGACCGTTTATTATCCTCACACTAATGAGGATATTGGATTAAGACGTGTTCTAGGTGTATACTTATCAATGTGCACTAATGAGCTTTGTATGTACACCCTCACACTAATGATGATATTGGGTTACTACGTTAACTCATCATGCTACATCTAATGTTTTACCAGAGCGACCAAAGTTCCGAGCACTTATACCCTCATATTAATGACGATATTGGATATAAGTAGTAAGTACCCATTCATATTTGTACTGACAAGACGGACCATCCAATAATGCTCCAACATTATTAATACTATTACTTAAAAGTAATCACCTAAACACGGGAGATTTATGACAATCAAGTCGTTAACTTTATTAGGTCAAAGTTTTAATTTAAAACATGCAATACATATCCAATATGTCTTATGCATAATTAAATTAAAATTAATATGTCAAAGATTCAAAATATGTGTTGTGTGGTTAAGCCTTTGCTACTGATACCATTCTGTTGGGGAAGTTGTGGAACCCCTAGGGTCGGATCGGTACCCCGGGCAACAAAAATGGGTCTAACCCATGGATTTCAAGTATGGGTGTAATTTTAAATTATTTAATGAAATACTATATTTCATTACGAGTGTATAAGAAAAAACCGGGACTGAATCGGAGTCTGGAAGCTCCCGAACGAACGAAAATAAAATAATTACGCGCCCATCGCATACGCGCGCGCTACAGTGCGCCCAACCAACATTTTTTTTTTCGTTTTCATTGTTTCTTTCTGCTTCCTTCAGCTCACTGGAATGTGAGCTGAAGGAATTAAGGTCTTTTACCCTAATTCTTTACGGTTCTCCCTAAACACTTCAAAATCACCCAAAATTAATTTTTAATTTCAAAACCAGCATAAACACATGCTATAGAATAAAAATCAAGTTTTTCAAAATATCAAATATTTTTACAAAAATATAAATTTATTCTAAATACGCACTTGTATAAATTTTGAATCCAATACACAAACCAAATTAGAATCCCAATAAAAAGTGACTAGTGAACAATTCTAGGTAACTCAAAGGTGGTCAAATAATTCTAGAATGGTAGCCATAGCTCTAAGCTTTAATTTAGAGTTCCAAAATCTTATTAATTGTTCCATGTCTAACATGAACATCTTTGACCTAATTACAAGCATATTGTGTTTATACTTCCAAAGCATCATAACACAATTTATTATCTTTATTTCAACATTAAGCTATGTGATCATGCATCTAATACACAAATAAACATAGATTAGGAGAATATCAAACATTACCTAATAATCTTGATGCAAGTTCCAATCTACCTCTCCTTTGTTGAAATCTTCGGAGAACCTCAAAGGAGTGTAAGCTTAACTTCAAGATCCAACCTTGATTTCCAATGCTAGCAAGCTTCACTTCAAGATCTAATCTTGATTTCTCCTAGATGAAATATTGTACAGACCTCACAAGCTTCTTCTAAACACTTCTCTAACTTAGGCTAATTTCTCTAAGAATTTGCTTATGCTTATTAATTTTCTTATAATTAAAACCTTCCTAAAGCTTGCTATTTATAGCAAAACTTAGGCAATTTTTAATTAATAAAAGTTGTAATCAACTTTTAAGTGGGTTTAATCTAATTTATCCAAAAATATATAATTAGGTGTGACTAATCTCCATTATCTCCCACTTTGATTTAATCTAATTAAATCAAGCCAAGGATTAGGAAATGGATTAGTTAAATGTTTGCCACATTGATTTAATCCAATTAAATCAAGCCAAAACCACATATTATTACATACTTACAATTACCATGATATCCTCAAGTGGTAGAGATAATTATTAATTTACAATTAAGCCATTGTGTAATTATTGAATTAATCCAATTAATCCAATTAAGTCAAAGTAAATAATCAATGTTATCCAATAACACTTGATTATCTTAATTGATAACTATAATATCGAATATGATCTTTTATCAAAAATAATCGGCTATCCAAGTGCTCAACGAGTACACTTCATATTGGGACTCTCTAAGTTCAGACACGTTCGTCATATAAGCCTGGCTAATATGTACACAATTCGGCTACCTCCGAATTCGCGATGAACACGAACGACCTCTCTGAACTATACAAGTCGAGGTCATCATATATGTTTAACAATCCCTCCGACATAGGCTATCCGAGTTGTGGTTAGGAAACATAGAATATTTCATCAAGTTTCCAAGACGCACATCTCATGTCTACATGTCCATGATTCTTTACAACTGATGCGATCCACCCTAGTTGATCGGCTTTGGCCAAAATCTTTAAGAATCATGACTTAACTCACATGGATACCTAAACCCCTTATGGTACACATATGGGCAGACAGATCCTATCTTGCTTCGCACTTGATTACTGAGTGCATCGGTCCACACCCAACGAACATCTAGAGGCCGGACCATCAAAGGTTTCTGACATATATGGCATCAAAGTGTGGAGGATCTCACACAAAATCAATGTTACCCTATAGTCAAAGGATTACATATGCTACTCGACTCGAGGAGATTCCTATTGACGGTGGTCTGTACTTCCAACTATTAGGAATCACCTGTGAATCATTCAGTATTCGCTCCAACGAATACCCACATGTCTATACGAGTTTCCAAAACTCATGGTACATCGCGTTAAACCATTGGAACTCCAATTCCAATATACGACATGTGCTAGTCTTCTAGGTTATAGGAATTCAACCGTATTCCAAAACCAACAACTAGGAATATTTACTTTAAGAATAGTTTACACCTAGTGTCAAAACTATTCTAAGGTTGATTTCATTCTTAGCATATCTATACATCAATCTAATACGCATAATGACAATTCCATTAATAAGGTATGAAATGAAAAATATAGTTATTTTATTAATAAATAATAAAATGTACAAATCAAATTGGCACTCCAAGCAACAACTCCATCAAGGTAATGATAGCATGGTAACGTGGCTGACAGCACGAGTTGGTAAAATAGTGGATCTAGACACGCTATATAAAGGGGTTCTTTTTCTTTTTCGAGCACTTTTTTTAGCATTTACACAACTTATAAAATAGAGATAGAGCTTAGTGTAAGTGAGAGATAAGGAGGTCGGTCTGAACCGAGGTGCTAATAAAAATTATTTTCCCTTCATTCCTGTGGACATAGGTTGGATCCATTCCTCTGAACCATGTTAAACCCTTTATCTTCTCTGTGTTTTCTGATATGCTTACCAAGTTTGATTTGGTTCCCAACTAACCAAACAAATTCACTCATTGGAGGAGGTTTGTTTGAGGAGTAGTTTTTCCTGAATTACCCATGGATCGAAAAACAGCCGTCAACACCCTTAAAAATGACCATCGTACCACGCCAATAATAGAATTTGGGCAAGCTACACAACATCAAAATAAATATTCAATAATTCCTTAAACCTAAAGACAAATAATTTGAAAGTGAAACATATTTCACATGATAAATAGTTTCACCACAACTTGCAAGACATTCCCTAACTGTTTAGTCGAGAAAGGTTCTCAGTAGTCTTGCAAAAGAAGGAATAGCTGCTGCCAACCAAATACCACCAAATTAACAAAAATGAAAATTCATTGTAGATGCTAGTTTTCACCCCGAGGTCCACAATCGAGATTTCATCGAGAGGGGCACCAGCGATCCTGTAAAACAAAGAAGTTGGGTGAGCGGGGAGATTCTACCCACCGGTGTGGTTGATGCCATAGACACTTCGATGCCCAAGTCAGTAGAAGAAATGAGCTATTGACCCCGTAGGATGAGGAACAAGGGTAGATATTACATTGATCCTCGTATGATGCCGTGAGGGCAGTAGGATGGTGATTATGAGAATTCTGGAGAGAATGTTATAAGGTTATGAGTAGGAGAGCGTGAATGTCATTCATCTTGGTTCTTCTTCTCTTATATACACACCCTCGGGAGGTGTGTGTATTTATTGCACTTGATTGTTTGTCCGTTGGGTGTTGGTAACGGCCGATTTCATGAGGGGTAATCATTGTGTTTGCCCGTTGTAGGCTGGAAACGGCTGGGTTATGAGGGGTGTTTATGAGTCCGAGCGTTTCGTGGGCTGGCGTATGGTGGGCCTTGGTCATGGCTTGGATATGGGGTATTTCATTGGGTATGGGCCCGTGGATCTCTGGGCCTACATATAATAAACTCAGGGCTTCCTTTAATGTGTGTGGTCTTGAGGTAGTAACTTGGGCCTGGGGTGTATTTAGAACTGTGCCTGAAGTAAAAAGTCAAAATTTGCATTGGGCCAAATTTGGCCCGTACAGTTTGTCCCATACTCTCTGAGCCAATGAGTCATTGGCTTGGAGAGTATTCGTTGGTCGTGTCACCTGGACCGAACCAGGAAAAGTCTTTGTTACTTGAACTGGTCCATGTTCGGGCGTCTTCTGTGTTATCTGGTCAGTATAGCTACGGTCTTGAGTCTGACTAGTTAGGAGTTAGGGGGGATGTCTCCAATTGATTGGACCAGATGAAGGGTCAGGACATACTTTTATGCCACCGGTCACGGGATCTGTGGAGCCTTCAATGTCTTTTGGACAGAGGATAATCTTAGGCTTCAACTTGACTCGACGAGAGTCCAGATGGGATGTTCCCAGTCGACCGAACCAGACCAAGGTTTGGGAGTCATTCACTCGTTTTGTGCTGAGTAAGGACCAAACCGAGTTTGCATATCGTCTGGACCAGAAGAAGGTCTATGACCTAAACTTGGCTTCTTCACGAGCCAATTGGGGAGTATGTGCGTCGACTGGAACTGATGAAGTCCGTGAAGACATTCTTAATTTGGTACCGAAAAGGTACCAAACCGAGTCTACATGTCGTCTAGACCAGAAGAAGGTTAATGAACTTAAACTTGATTCCATCACGAGCCAATTGGGAGGCGTTCTCATCGACTGGACCTGATGTAGGCTAGGAAGACATTTACCCGTTTTGGTATCAATGAGGGACCAAACCAAGCCTACATGTCGTTTGGACCAGAATAAGATCAATGAACTTAAATTTGACTCCATCACGAGCCAATTGGGAGGCATTCCCATCGATTGGACCTGATGAAGGCAAGGAAGGCATTCACCTGTTTGGTATCAAAGAGGGATCAAACCGAGCCTATATGTTGTTTGGACCAGAAGAAGGTCAATGAACTTAAACTTGACTACATCACGAGCCAATTGGGAGGCGTTCCCATCGACTAGACCTGATGAAGGCCAGGAAGACATTCACCCGTTTGGTATCAAATAGGGACCCAACCGAGCCTACATGTCGTCTGGACCAGAAGAAGGTCAATGAACTTAAGCTTGACTCCATCACGAGCCAATTGGGAGGTGTTCCCATCGACCGGACCTGATGAAGGCCAGAAAGACATTCACTCGTTTGGTACTGAAGATGGACCAAACCGAGCCTACATGTCGTCTGGATGCTAACTCCCCTGTGGTGATTTTGAGGATGCACTCAGGTGACATAACACTATCTTAGCTTCGATTGAGTCTTATGCTTCCTCGATTTCATAAACCGCATTAAATATGGCACTCATATCGAGGTATTTTTTTTGGCGGGAAAACGAGGCGCAAAGATTATAAAGGACATTGAAGGGTGCTCATTCACTTTATTTGCAAAAATCTTCTGGAGTCGTAAGGTTGGAGGGCTCTCTTCGAATTCAAGGTACTCTTCCTTCTCTTCTTCATGTTCTTCAATTCTTCAAGCAGTTCATATGGTATATTCAACTTGTTCTTGGCTAGGTTTAACACTTTGATCTTTAATTGATTTGGGGATTCCTAGGATTGTGTTTGTATGAGACCTAGGTTTGATCTTCTGTCATATTGGTTTTAGGTTCAATCGTTGTTTGTAGGGTGAATTGATATGTCGTCTAGAAGTTGCTCGAGCTCAAGTGATACATTGATGGAGATGTATGTAGGCTCGCCCTTGCGAGTCGTCTCTCTCTTTACTTTGCACGGTATGGACACGTTAAATGGGGGTGATGAAGATGTGTTGACTGTTGCGTCGATTGAAGCTCCAGTAGGTATCCCCAAAGATGTGCCACCACTTCGGTCAATCCCAGCTGAGTCGGGTGAACCCAGCACCAGTGAGCCGACCAATTTACTAACAAAAACACCTCCAAGTAGAATAACATAAAGAACTATGAGGGAGATAAAAATAAAGTACGGTTCCCATAGTCGGTTCAAGTGAATTTAGCTTCTTCAAGAGAACGAATCAACTTTAGGATCCCTAGGTAGATTGGGTTTTACGAACGCCCTTTCGCAGATGGGTTTAGGTTCTCAATTCCAAACCTAGTATGGGAGGTGCTAGATCACTACAGGATTGCCCATTCCCAACTAATGTCAAACACTTGGAGGGTTTTGATATCGGTTGAAGTTCTGTCGTACGAGTTGGGAGTCAGATTCGGTGTGAAAGACCTTCTCTATAATTATTATATGAATGAACATGTAGTGGAAAAATGGAGATACCATCTTTTCCTTCGACAAAAGAGGGAACACTTAATTTCTGGGTTGACTACGAATGATAGAGGGGGCTGGCAAAATGGGTATTTTTTGTGAAGGGAGAGGGTGTGTTTGGGTCGACTGGGCCCGATCGAATACCCGAGTATTGGGAAATAATGAGTGAGTGTTGGTCTTAAACTCTCTTCTTGTTTGTAGATTCGCAATATTTCTTACATTCTTCTCTTGTTTCTTTTGTAGGTTCGAACCGCAATCGAAGCTTCTACGTGACGTCTGGGGTTGTAGCGAATACAAATTACATTTTGAGCATCCCAGCCCCTGAAAGGAATTGGAGGGTGGTTTTGGTGGAAAAACGATTTAGGTTGACTCCATTGTGGAAGGAGGTTTTCTACCCAGAAGGTACCCCCTTGCCTCTGACAAAAAATATACTGACAGTCATTCTCATAACCTGGGCGTGTCGGCTCCTATACGAAGAAACTTTCTTTGTTCGGACTCTAACCCCCGAGGAAAATTTATACGCAGTGGAAAGGATGAGCCAGTTCAGACTCCCTTCAGTCGAAGAGATGCTCGAATGAAGGAAGAAGAAAAAGACTAAGGGGAAGGAAATTGAGGCGGTTCCCAAACTTCAGCCTCCCATGAAGGATGCCTCTTCCATCCTCCCAGCTGAAACTGCTCGTAAATCATTGACTGGATCGGGGCACTCTTCGAAGAAAAGGAATCAGCTGGTATATGTCGATGAAGATCCTGAAAATGTCGTGATCAAGATCCCAAGAAGCACGGCCGTCATGTCGGATCCTTCTAGCTTGTCTGGTTTCGCTGAGGGATTGCTTCTGGAGGAAGATGAATGTCGAATCCTGACATTAGGACCACTGGAATCTGTGAAGAGAGCCATCACCCAGAATTACAAGGTAAAAGAAAAAAAACTTTGTATTCACCAACCTCATTAGCCAAATCATTCATATTTCGCCTTTGTCGTGTCAGACTTTGGAGTATGCCATTTTTCAACAAAGATATGTGGAAGCCAGCCAGAGGAAGGTGAGAGAGCTGGAGAAGTCGAACGCTGCTCTGCGAAAGGAATTGGCTAAAGCTAAAGCTTCCTCTGAGGAATCGAAGAAGAAAGCGAAGGAAGCTGAGAACGAAGCTAAGGCCGCGAAAGCTAAACTGGAAATGACGTCTTCCGAATAGGAGCCATTGAAGGAGAGTGTCGAAGAGCTGGAGGGCCAGAAGACCGAGCTGCTAGATAGATTGGAGGGAGTGGCTATGGAGGCCATTATAAAGGATATGAGCCTCTTCATGAACCAATATCTTCGGGAGAACACAACACTTGGAATCCTAAAAAATGGATTACATTGGGGGAGAGGTTGGAGGTTGGTCTCTCTTTGTCGATTGAAGAAACTGAAGCCGAATGGGGGTAGGAAGTCAGTTCTAGGGAAGTTATTGCCAAGGAAATCGAAGGAGTTGTGGTCAAGGGAATCGAAGAGGTCCCGATTGCTGGAGAACCTGTTGAAAATATCACTGAGGCCGTCACTGAGGAGTTCGGGCAGACTCTCTGTCTCAGCCAATAGATGTAGATGAGCCTGTCGAAAGGCTAGAAGAGTGATGTAAATATCAATATAAGCTTCTTTTATATATCGGCTTAGGCCATTTTGTAAAGACAAATCCTTCCTTTTGAATACAAATTCCAATTGTTGTTTATTTTATGTCGTCTGAATTGAATTGTTAACAACTTATTCAAAGGGAATTGTAAGCAAAATTACACGAAAGTAACAATTGAAATAGAAAACAAACGAGTAGGTTGCCTCAATATGGAAGGACTGCGGTTTGTCGAATGACTTCTACACTCAATTATCTGTGGAATTTCTTAAGGTGAATGGCGTTCCAACTGTTATGGATGTGTCTTCCATCTTGCATTTTTAGTTTATAAGCTCAGTGGCCTACAACTTTCATGATGATGTATGGGCCTTCTCAGGTAGGCCCGAGTTTTCCATCCTTAACTTCCCTGGTATTTTGAAAATTTCTCCACATGACCCAAGCTACTTCTTTGAAAGTTCTACTTCTCACGCTTTTGTTGAAGTGCTTCGACATCTTCTGTCGGTAGGCAGCAAGCCGAATGGACGCCCTCCCCCTTAGTTTGTCAACAGTGTCGAGTGCATTAGTCATGAGTTGAATGTTTATATCATCATCTACCCATTAGTATCGTGGCAAAGGTACTCCATAATCGGTTGGAATGACAGCTTCGGTACCAAAGGTCAAGGAAAATGGCATTTCGCCTGTGAAAGATCTTACAGTCGTTCGATACGACCATAAGACTCCTGGGAGTTCGTCAGCCCATACCTCTTTTGCTTTCTCCAGCCTCTTCTTCAAAGTATTCATGATGGTCTTATTGGAAGATTCAGCTTGTCCGTTGGCTTGTGGGTAGCGCGGGGTAGAGAAGCTAAGCTTGATTCCCCAATTTTTACAGAAACCTTGGAAACAATGGCTGATGAATTAAGACCTGTTATCTGTAACAATCTCCCTGGGTAGACCGAAACGGCAAATGATGTTCTTCCAGACGAAGCTTTGCACCTCCTTATCCCTTACCCTCGCGAAGGCCTCTGCTTCGATCCATTTTGAGTAATAATTTATTAATGCCAGCATGTAGACCTGATGTCCCGATGCGACCGGTAGTTTCCCAACAATTTCCATTCCCCATTTCATGAACGGCCAAGGGGACAAAGAATGACTGAGTTTTTCAGGTGGGAGATGGGAGATGGGGGTGAACCTTTGGCACTTCTCGCATTTCCTAGTGTATTCTGCTGTATCGGCTCGCATCGTTGGCCAGTAGTACCCGGCTGTGTGGGCTCGACATGCGAGGCTCATCCCCCCAGAATGGTTTTGATATTCTCCTTCGTGTAGCTCGGCTAACACGTACTGCTCTTCTTCTGGAGTTAAGCACTTGAGGTAGGGTCCGGAAATGGATCACCTCAGCAGTTGGTTTTCGTACAGAGTGAACCGCACAGCTTACCATAGGATCTTCCGGGCAGCTACCTTGCATGCTGGCAATTCTCCTCTTTCCAAGTACTTGACCAAAGGGGACATCCATGAGTCGATTTGTTTGATGTGAGAGACGGCTCCGTCTTCAGTTTTAAGAATGACTGGCAGATAAGCCACTAGTATGGCTCGAATATTATCCTCTTGTAAAGTGGCCCCGAGAGTAGCCAGGACATCCGCATGAGTGTTCTCGGTCCTGGGAATCTGTAAGATTGTAAATGATTCCAAAGAAGATTGGATTTCCTCTATCTTTGACAAGTAGGCCGCCATTTGAGCTTCTCAAGCCTGGTAAGATCCTCGGAGTTGATTGATAATTAGTTGAGAATCAGATGTCGCCTCCACTCTCTTCGCCCCAAATTCCTTAAGCAATGTTAACTCGGCAATCAGCATTTCGTACTCGGCCTCGTTGTTGGTAGTCTGGAATCCGCACTTAAATGCTTGTTGTATAACGTCGCCTGAGGGAGAGGTGATTACAACTCCTAACCCAGAACCTCCTCTGCTGGAAGAATCATCTACCACAAGTTTCCATACCTCAGTCGCTTGGACACACAATACCTCTTTCTCCACTTTGGTTTGTAGACTGGGGCTGAAGTCTGCCACGAAATCCGCAAGAGCCTGGGACTTGATAGTGGTTCGCAGTTGGTAAGTGATGTCGTACTCCCCAAGTTCAACTGCCCATTTGGTTAGACTGCCAGAGAGCTCGAGCTTGTGAAGAATGCTCCGCAACGGGTAGGTGGAATATATGGTGATTGGATGACCTTGGAAGTAGGGTCGGAGCTTGCGAGCTGCTGTCACCAATGCAAGGACTAATTTCTCCATTTGAGTGTACCTTGTCTCCGAGTCCAGTAGGGATTTACTCACGTAGTAGACTGGGAGTTGCTGTCCTCCTTCTTCCCTTATTAAAACAGCGCTGACCGCCTATTTCGAGACTCTAAGCTAGAGGAATAACCTTTCACCGTCGACTGGCTTGGACAAAAGGGGAGGTGTTGTCAAATATTCTTTCAGTCTGTTCAAGGCCTCTTCACAGGCCGGATTCCAGTCGAACTTCTTAGACTTCCCAAGGGAGGAGAAAAACAAGAAGCTTTTGTCGGTGGATTTATATATGAATATGTAGAGAGCAGCTATCTTTCCCACAAGTCACATGCCTTCTTTGGGGTTTGTTGGGGAAGGGATGTTGAGAATGGATTTTATCTGCTCCGGGATGGCTTCAATTCCACGTCGAGTGACCAGGTAACCAAGAAATTCCCCGGAGGCTACTCCGGAAGCACACTTGGTGGGGTTCAGCTTCATCCCATACTTTCTCATCACGTCGAATGTTTCCTCCAAGTGTCACAGGTGTTTCTTGCCTTGTAAAGATTTTACCAACATGTCATTAATGTAGACCTCCATGGTTTTCCCTATATGATGTGAAAACATCTTGTTGACAAGACGTTGGTTGGTAGCACCGGCATTCTTCAGCCCGAATGGCATTACTTTATAACAATAAATTCACTTGTTAATGACGAAGGCCGTTTTCTCCTGATCATTTGGATGCATGAGTATTTGGTTGTAGCCCGAATATGCGTCCATGAAACTAAGTAGTTCATATCCCGCAGTAGCGTCGACCATTGAGTCGATATGATGGAGTAAGAAGGAATCCTTCGGGCACGCTTTGTTCAAGTCTGTGAAATCAATACAGACTCGCCATTTTCCATTCTTCTTTCACACAACCACCACGTTAGCGAGCCACTCCAGGTACTATACTTCTCTAATGGCTCCGTTCTCTAACAACTTTTGGACTTCCTCGTCGATGAATCGGTTCCTTTCTAAGGCGAACTTCCTCCTTTTCTATTTGACTGGCAGGTAGGCTGGATCCACATGCAGCTCGTGTGTCATCAGCTATGGGTCTATTCTTGTCATGTCTTCATGCGACCACGCGAAGCAGTCGTGATGCTTCTTGAGGAAATCCACTAATTCGGTGTGTAGCTTGGGGTCGGGGTCGGCTCCAACTTGGATCTTATGGTCTGGGTAATGAGGGTGAATTTGGGCCTCATCGAGTTCCTCCACTTTCGGTGTATCTACGCAGACTCGACAAGACCCTTCCTGTAATTGCTATGATGTATGTGGTTTAGGCTTAAAGGTCGTTTGGCAACAAGCTCTGGAAGCAAGTTGATCCCCTCTGATTTCCTGGATCCCCCATTTTGTAGGAAACTTCAGCACCTGATGATAGGTGGATGAGACGACCCTCATATCATGAATCCACGGTCGACCCATTATCAAGTTGTGGACCGAAGGACAATCTAGGACAAGAAACGTAGTCATTTTGTTGATTCCTCCCGCGTATACTGGGAGAGGGATTTCCCCCAAAGTGAATTTCTATTCTCCGTTGAAGCCTATCAAAGCCGTAGACCGACGATTTATTTTCTCCAATCCTCCACCAATGTCGTTAAGGGCCGCTAGGAAGACAATGTTAGCAGATGACCCCGTGTCGATTAGTACCCTCTTGATCATGAAGTTGGCTACCTACAAGGATATCACCAATGCGTCATGGTGGGGGTTCTTAAGACTGGATACCTTGTCATCCATGAACTCGATCGCCAATCCAGTATAGTCTCTTGCTATCATCTTCGAGTGTCCCGAGGAGACAGTCGCTACCATTCTGGTTTGTCGTTTCGCTGCTGAATAGGAGATCCTACTTACTTCTGATCCTCCCGATATAAGATTGATCGTATTGTTGATTGGTGGAGGTGGAGTTGGGGCTTCTCCCCGGTCAGCCCTTTCTTTCCTCCGGGCCAATTGTTGGGAAGCGGAAAATCAAGAAAAAATCAAATTATGATGCCGCTATCCATTTGCCCAAGACCCATTTTTTTTATTATTCTACAAGCCTAGGCATGTTACTATATATTCTAAGCATAAAAAACTCATAAAACATGCAAAGAACATAAACCTAAACATGATAACTATTATAAGAACTCTAATTAAAATAAAGAAAGAAAAAGACTTACTTGAACCGAAGACTCCTCCAGTCCTCCCTCCAATCTACAAGCTTTTCTCGAACTCAGCAAGCTCTTCCAAGTTCCAAAGAGACACCCAAGTATGTGGCCTCCAAAGATGCACACACCAAAGCCAAAACTCAACGGCAAGACTACGCCTTGAGTGCACGGGGTATTTTGCCCTTGGTGCTAGCCTAGGCAAATACCTCAAAACTTTTAACTCGAGGTTCCTCTAGTAAATTAGACTTAAAGATCCTCAAAATCAGTGGCTTACTCTTAAACTTTAGAGTTGTTCACTTATATAAACCCAAGATATGAAAGGTTTAGTGCAAAAATATGTGAAGAATTCTTTGGGTTTATATAGGTGCTCCAAAGACAACAAAATTAATTAAGAATCCGATGTGCGATAAATGCTAATTTAATCTTAGTCATTGGATCTTAATTTAGTGGTTTAATGAGATTATAAAACCCTAATAAGAGTTTGGGCCGAATTGGAATTCAAAACAAATAACAAATAAAAAAAATTACTATTCATATTACTATTCACATTACTATTCACGTTTTTATTTATTTATTTATTTATTCCAATTCCCAAAGTGCCCCTATCGTCATTCATCAATCTCTAAGCCACTATGGAACCTCATAAATGATCTGTTCAATAATTAAACACATTGAACCATTTATGAACAATTCCTATAGCAATCATATATGCTGTTAAATTTGTATTGTGCACTGTTAACCATTGATTTCGACTTTGTTGTGTGTTACCTTTTGGGTTCCACACAAGTTGGACATGAAATGAATCGTGATAATTTAATCGAACATAAATTATCCTCCGATCAGATGGTCGTTCAATTTCAATGACCAAGGTTGACATCTAGCAACATGCCAAGGCCCCCAAATGAGAAGGAAAGATATATATACTCATTTTGTATGCGATTTACATATGATACGGTCCATCGCCTCACTGTATCCCCACCGTTTGACCTAGGGTATGGAAAGTGTCTACCCATATAGTCAAAGATATGATGTTGATAGTGTCATGAATCATGCTAACCCAAGAATCTCACATGATTCTTCCGCTACGGCCACAGTCTCAAGCACTGATCACACATATCAACTTGCGAACTGGAATACTACTTTTATAAGAAAATATTATCCGAGAGAGTGGCGATTCTCTGTTTTATCTTTACAAACTTCACGTGTTTCAACAAATGACCCAATCATACCCTTTGTTGAGTTCTAATATAGGTCCCAAGAATCATGAAATCAAGCATAAAAAACGCATGAATACATCAAAGGAATAAGGCGGAATACATACTCACATTGATTGGTTTGATGCTAGGAAGAACAAAACCCATTTTCCTCCTTGTTCAAGCTCGGTTTTGGCCTCCTTGGACTGCTATCATGCTCGGTTTTGGGCTGTCTTCCTCCTTGAAAATTCGGCCATTGAAGACCTTCATGGAAGCTCAAAGCTTCAAGGTTCAAAAGGAATTCCAAGCTCATAAATTCGTTTCCCTATCACCATAATATAACCCAAGGTGTGTGCTAGCACCACATCTTCTTCCTTGCTTCTCATTGATTCGGTCACAACCAGAAATTTTTGGAGAAGAAACGGTTCCAAACCGTGAAGAAGAATGAGGGAAAAGAGAGGGAGAGGAGAAAAACGTGAAGTGAGGAGAGAGAGAGATTATTGAAAAAGAAAAAGTGAAAAAATGCTTTTATATTTTCCAAAATAATAAAGCCATATACCACTTTTTCAATTTTCAAAAAAGTTAAAAGCAAAAGCATTAATGCTTTTCAACTACTACATCAATCACTCAAATCAAGTGACAACTTGTCACATCACTCAAAGTGACATTTGATTTGACGCTTGATGTGACTTGCGATTTGACGCTCGATTTGACTTGCGTGCCGTACTCGAATTCGAAATGCAAATGCGCTCGCAAATAATCCCGGGCTCGGTTCGCTAATTCCAAATTAATGAATTTTCCGTTGCGTCGTAATTAAATGATTACGCCCAGCGAAATCACTATTCACGTCGCTAACGATTAATTCTAAATTAATTCGTTCACCCGAATTAAAATCTAATTTTAATTCCGCGTCGAAATCCAATTTCTAATAATATATCAAATATATTATTTTATCGATTAATTCCAAATTAATCGTTCTCTCTCTTTAATTAATATTTTTCCCAGATAAAATATCTCCGTGATTAATCCCAGATTAATTTTCTCTCTCTTCTAATTAATCCCAGATTAATTAAGTGCGAGTTATACGTCATCGGTGAATCTTCGGGAAGCGACCCATGAGATCTCCGGATATGTTGGCAGTAAATACGGTCGTCGGACTATCCGAACACGTAAGTACCTCGTACTACGTTTATACCGATTTACGAGACAAGGTTGGCTTCTAGCAAAGCGCCATGCCTACCCAATTCTCCAGAAATATTCTTACAGGAATATATAGATCTGTATCAAGCGTAGTATACCGTAGTATTGTGTATATCGGCCCAGTATCGGATAGTCACGTGCTAGGGCTGGGGCTGGATAAGTGTCTGCCCCGTCCGAAGCACAAGTCGGATGTCTGGTAACTAGTCTCTATAATCGGATATACATGACCTTGTCATAATATCCCGATGGCCGGCCAGCACTTAAGAGCATTAATACCGTATCCTGCGTGACATCATCTCCACTATGACTGAAGTGATACTTCCGTCTCGACATCACACCCAATACACTACGACTCTCTGATAAACCCAGAAGTGGTGTACGCAGAACCGGTTAAAGCCCTGTACCACCAAGACCAAAGTCTATCGATTATCGTAACTATTAGCGATGCAAGTCTCAGATTAAGACTATACACACCTACCTTGATTTCGGCCTCCCATAGACACATAGTCATAATACCAATGGGATTCCGAGGGGTCTATCCAGAGCGAAGCTGTTTCCCGTACCATCGGTGAAACACAACCTCCTATCGCACTTGCATAAGTATCCTATACTTATATATATGATAACTATGCCGTTGTGCCCTCACAACGCGCACAAGTGCAATACTAGCCTATTCCGCATTATCGATGTCCTGTCTCGATAATACTACGACTAGGGATATTTAATGATTAATCCTTCGTGGACTGATACTGTCTCATATCATTCTCAATCCAGGAACTAATCATATGGACCTCTCTTCATTTATACATCTAAGGTGATCTAATCACAAATGATGAGAGTACAATCTCCTTTGTCACATAGTTAATTTATACAACAACACCATGATCTGTACAAATAGTGACGCTATGGGTCATAATTGTCCAACAATCTCCCACTTGGCCTATAGCCAGTCACTCAAGTGTCTAACACCCGAACTATGAACGGTTGGCTCAAACTGCTAAGAAAAGCTTTCGTCAGCGGATTTGCATGATTATCATCTTGATGCGATTTATTCGGTCATCACATCGCCACGATGTATGATCCGAACGAATCAGACGAATATCTAAGTATGTCTCTGGATCGTTGATGAGACCATTAATTCTTTAGCTTGTGCTGACGCCTAGCTCAGCTACTAACAGAACTATATCTAATCCAATTAGATTTGTATCGACCCAAATGACTTCTATTGCTGCTTCAGCTGCAGCAACAACCCACATTTGTTGTTTATTCGGTAACAGTATCTTACTTGGAAGATTTCCAGCTCACTGTACCGTTATTCAAACTATATAGTACCGTTTGCGACTTTTAGTCGTCTTTATCGGTTATAGGAAACTTGCTACAGTGACCCCAGTCACTTCAAGTTCTCCTTCTCCATAGACTAAGACAACATCCTTAGTTCTCTAAGATACTAACGGATGTTCTTAACATTAATCCAGTGACTATCACTCGGATTGGCCTGTTTGTGAATCCATATGCTCAAAGCGTATGATACACCAGGTCTTGTACATTTTTCAATGTACGGTTTCTAGGAGAGTATTGCGAAAGCCAAGATTTCGCCGATATTTATTTTATGGGAATATCATTTCCAAGAAATGACGTATTATCATTATTTTATAGGACATCCACTATCAGTGCGCTCCCACTAACCTTCTTATATATACACTAGAATTATTTTCGTTTTGAATTAAATAATACATCATTATGATTATATCAAAACGATAATTCCATGAACCTAATGCTTGTTATAATCCAATCATGGATCGAATAACTTGCATTATCCAAATGGATTTACCGTGGCAACAGGTAAAAGGTTGAATCGTAATCAACACAATGTTGATAACGATACGTTTCCGTTAAAAGCCTAGCTTTATACGCTGGTATGTTGCCATCCATGTATGTCTTCCTAGAAGACTTTTAAGTACCATTAGGCACAATGCCTTGTGGTACATCAACTAGTATCCAAACTGGTTGATATACATGGAATCCATTTCGGATTATACGGCACTTTGCCATAATTAGGGAGTTGATATCTTGTATCACTTCCTCATACGTAGTCAGTTGGTATTCCTCAATAAGATTCACATCTTTATGAGGTTAGATCAGAAACTCATACCCCAGGTTGTTTTCTGACTCTGTCCGACCTACGCGGTTCTTGTGTATTCGAAGATTAATGGAATAGTCTCATCCTGGATGAACTATTCATGTTCCATTAAGATTCAGTGCCTTGAACAGTATTACTCCGATTTCCATCGAGTAATACTATCCTCCCACTTACCACTGCATATCGGTATTCCTCTCAGGAAAAACGTATGGTGAGTAACAATCTAATTGTTCTCTTGTGAGGTGTAAGTAACATACTTATGGTATCCCTAGGATAACCTACATTGGCACTAATCCTATTTGGGTTTTAGTTTGGTATCATCCAAACATATGCCTAGCATACCCAAATTATCAAGAATGAGAAACCCGATTTCTATCCCGTTCATATCTAATATGATATCTGTCAAACAGATTATTATGGAACCTTATTCAAAATAAGTTCTTGCACTGTTTAAGCTTATCCGTTGAAGGAAATGGTAGCTCAGAGCGACTCGTGATTAACCTTATTATGTCTAACAAAATTCGGTTAATCTGTTCGGCACACCGTCAAACTGACGTATCCGGAAGGAGTCCTTATTTGAAAGAATACTATACTCTTTCATATAAACTAGAACTTATTGCTTAAGTATTTTCCATTACAGTCTTACCATGACGGTTTAATACTTTAGCCGATCTATTTGTCTATTTCGTGTCGAAACTCTAAAAGTTTCCGATTTGTGTTTCAAAAGAAACACATACCATACGCGATGCCACATCCGTACAGGTCACGAAATATTCATATCCATATCTAGCCTAGCTAGACATGGCCCACTTACTTCACTATGAAGTAGGGCTAACAGATCGGTGGCATTTACACTTTTACCAAGTAAATAGTGTTTTAGGCACTTTGCCCAAATAGACTAGATTCGTAGACTTTATTTGAATAGAATCAAATCAGTCCTAGTACCCGCTCTTCAAAAGTGCGGATATACGATTCTTGTTTATAGTGTCCCTGACAACTATGTCACAATTAAGTTTCTTAACTGATCAAATCATTTGAGCTATTTATTTGTCATGTTATATATTTGAGATATTATTTATATTCAAAATATAAATCCTGTTATTCACATCTATGTGTTTATCTCAATATCATCTTTATATAATGAAACACTTTAGTGTTCTAGAATATAAAGGTACACCCGCAAGGGGTTATACGCGATATAGAGATAATGTTTCTAGTCAAACTAGATACATGATAACAGTTTCCTAATTTACGTACTAACCCGAAGGTAGTTCCTAAATTCAGTATCTACCGTTAAAACAGCGACTTTCGTCCTGTTTCCAATTCGCAGATAAATCTCTATTGAAGTCAGTATCCTGTTTAAAACAGATTCTGAACATCAATATATTTTATGTACCACACTAATTATTTAAAATCCAATTTCAATACTAGTTGTGAACATAATTATGACAATCATATTGAAGTCAGAGCCTTGCTCGTCCTCTATTCCTTCTTAGGAGGTCCTTTATCTTCCCAGAAGATTATAATGATTTTGCCTTTGCCTGTTTCAACATTCCAAAAGCCTTTGGCCAAGCCTCGTGTTTCTGGAATATCGAATTAAGGTGCGCCTTGCGCTACAAGCTTAATATATTATTTTATCAAAAAATAACCTATTATTTCCAGGACCATCCTGAAACTTTATTCCCAATTTGAAAATTAAACCATTTAAACACTTTTCCCCAGGATATGTTTTAAATGTCAATCTTTCAATTATATCTTGATTCTAATAGTCCAACTATTTAATCAACGATTTGTGGTACTATTTATTATAATGATTATAATAGTCCAACTATATAATCAAATATAATTTAAATTAATTAACCTCAATTACATTGATTACTATAATCCAATTATAAAATCAAGTGTAAATCGAAATTAATTAATTCAAATATATTGATTAATATAATCCAATTATATATAATCAAATATAATACAGTCCAACTGCTTATTAAAACAACAATTTAAATATTAGTCCAACTATAGTTTAATCTAACGACGAAATAATTTGTGATTGAGCGCGTATGGCGAGTAATTGAACGAGTATTACAATTCAATTTTTGCCTCCCACTATTTTTCGGCGAGCCTCTAACCCTCTGTCGAGTACTCGGGAAACCGTGTTTCCTAGTGGGCTAGGATCCCGTTAATATCACACAATCTTGACTTTGGCCAACAAATTGTATGATAATTAACTAGGTAGATCTCGAAGATCAATTGGATCCCATCCAATTCCTAGATCCAGTAGGCGGATATCCAAATCCTAAACATATATCTTATATATGCCATACATCCATGTATTACCTAACCTTTTTCCTCTGAATCAACTAAGCCTTGGCTTTGGCACAACAAACCTAGTGATCCCAGTCAAGCGCGACCCATTGACCATGGAAAGCTTCGTAATCAATGTCGATGGACAAGAAGTGGTCTTGACTTTGGCCAACAAACCACAACTTGGACAAGACACCGATATGGAACAAAACTCTCATGATTCAAACACATCTTCGACGGACAAAGGGCTTGACTTTGGCCAACAACCCAATGCCAATCTCGGATCTTGAGTAAGAATCACTCAATGGAAGGAAAAACACTTGATATTGAGCGAGGGTTTTTTCGCGTGCAATTGGCAACCAATTTATTATCTTTGTTAAGGTCTCATCATCATACACCTTAAACATGCATTCTAAACACATAATAAAGCGCATATGAAATAAAATAATAATGATATGCGGATGGATACTTTACATTGATCCTAGATCAAATCTCTCATTTTCTCTCTCCAAAGCTAGCACATGTATTTACTTCTACCCGTTACACTACACTTCTAAAGAAACCTCATTTACATTGAGGGGAATAGGTGAGAAGAGAATACAAAGAGTATAGAGGTGATAAGGCTGGACACGCAGGTCCAATTAATAAATCAAATTTATTACAATTTCCAAAATTGTCCCACCCGACTAATATCCATCCGATATACATTATTCATGCATCGCAACCATGTATTCATACAAGCATGTTATCAATCAATCTAATCCAATTAATTAATCTGATAATTAGTGATCATCCAATGTTCAAACAACGATTTGATTTTTGCTCGAGTCAAACTCATTTTGCGAATAAGTACTCAAAGTACGAATTCTTGAATTAAATTAAACTACATAATTAAATCCAATTTAATACGCATTTAATTCTAATTCACTATTTAATTCCAAATTAAATATTACACTTTTATTAACGAACCTTTACGACTTAAATCCAATTTAATCGCAACGGGTCTCAAAGCCCGATTAACATCTAATGTTTATTTAATTAGAGTCCAATGGGCTTTTAATTAATTTCTATAAGGCGTGGACTTTTGGTCAACTCGGGTCAAACCGAACAACCAAAATCCAATCCGGGAGTTACCCCATAAGCCCATAAATCAATTTTGGCCCATTAGGCCCAATTAAATAATTAAGGTCCATTAAGTCATAATTGGACTTTATGGATGCGGTTTTAGGCCCATTGGATCCAACCAAATTTGCCTAAACTCAACTTTGTACAACAAAGCCCAAAAGCCCAATCACAACCTTAAAGGCCCAATTTCCAAAAATAAGCCCAATTAATTAACTTATAAAATTCTAAATTCCATAATTAATTAACCTAAGTGTAATACACAATTAACCACCCAATTAATATTTCTAAAACATCAATTAGCATACTTAATCATGCACTTTAACATTAATTAGTGTCCAACACAATTTATTAAAATCAAACCCAATTTACATGCTTTTGTTCTCGCTCGCAATTAGGGATTTTTCCAATCCGATTCGGTTTCAATCCAATCGAATCCACAATCATCATTTCCCAAATCAATTCAATTCATCCAATGAATTAAAATCAAAAAACACAATGAATTTCAAATTCAATTGAATTCGGCCAAGCCACTTTAATTTGGGAAAAATGTTCCAAATCAAAATTCAATCAAATTGAACTTCAAAACAACATTACCCAATTGTTTTAAGTCATCCAATGATCAAACAAACAAAATCACCAAGAAATTTAGGGTTCTTTAATTTCGGCCAACATAAGCAATTTGGGGAATTTGTTCCAAACACAATTTCAACAAATTGATCCAATCAATCTTAAATTAAACATACTTTAAGCATTCTCATTCATCCAATTTCACAAAATATGCTCAAAATCAAGTTTACCCAATTTGTCACTTTATGCCAACATAAAAAATTGGGGAAATTTGTTCCAAACATAATTTCATCAATTGATCCAATCAATCATTAATTCAACAACATTTAAGCATACTTAATCAATCAATTTAATCAAATCATGCTTCAATTGATTTTACCCAATTTGTCATGCCCAAAATTTAGGGAAAATTGAATCCAATCCAATTTCATGAAATTGATCATACACAACTTCAATTCAACCTCATTCAAGCATACTTCATCAAACAATTCAACCAAATCATGCCCTAAATCGAGTTTACCCAATTTTAACCCTAACTTTTTCATGCTTGATCAAAGCTCAAGATACCATTGTAGAGTTTCTAATATAGGTCCCAAGAATCATGAAATCAAGCATAAAAAACGCATGAATACATCAAAGGAATAAGGCGGAATACATACTCACATTGATTGGTTTGATGCTAGGAAGAACAAAAGCCATTTTCCTCCTTGTTCAAGCTCGGTTTTGGCCTCCTTGGACTGCTATCATGCTCGGTTTTGGGCTGTCTTCCTCCTTGAAAATTCGGCCATTGAAGACCTCCATGGAAGCTCAAAGCTTAAAGGTTCAAAAGGAATTCCAAGCTCATAAATTCGTTTCCCTATCACCATAATATAACCCAAGGTGTGTGCTAGCACCACATCTTCTCCTTGCTTCTCATTGATTCGGTCACAACCAGAAATGTTTGAGAAGAAACGGTTCTAAACCGTGAAGAAGAAGGAGGGAAAAGAGAGGGAGAGGAGAAAAACGTGAAGTGAGGAGAGAGAGAGATTATTGAAAAAGAAAAAGTGAAAAAATGCTTTTATAATTTCCAAAATAATAAAGCCATATACCACTTTTTCAATTTTCAAAAAAGTTAAAAGCAAAAGCTTAATGCTTTTCAACTACTACATCAATCACGAAAATCAAGTGACAACTTGTCACATCACTCAAAGTGACATTTGATTTGACGCTTGATGTGACTTGCGATTTGACGCTCGATTTGACTTGCGTGCCGTACTCGAATTTGAAATGCAATGCGCTCGCAAATAATCCCGGGCTCGGGTTCGCTAATTCCAAATTAATGAATTTTTCGTTGCGTCGTAATTAAATGATTATGCCCAGCGAAATCACTATTCACGTCGCTAACGAATTAATTCTAAATTAATTCGTTCGCCCGAATTAAAATCTAATTTTAATTCCGCGTCGAAATCCAATTTCTAATAATATATCAAATATATTATTTTATCGATTAATTCCAAATTAATCGTTCTCTCTCTTTAATTAATATTTTATCCCAGATAAAATATCTCCGTGATTAATCCCAGATTAATTTTCTCTCTCTTCTAATTAATCCCAGATTAATTAAGTGCGAGTTATACGTCATCGGTGAATCTTCGGGAAGCGACCCATGAGATCTCCGGATATGTTGGCAGTAAATACGGTCGTCGGACTATCCGAACACGTAAGTACCTCGTACTACGTTTATACCGATTTACAAGACAAGGTTGGCTTCTAGCAAAGCGCCATGCCTACCCAATTCTCCAGAAATATTCTTACAGGAATATATAGATCTGTATCAAGCGTAGTATACCGTAGTATTGTGTATATCGGCCCAGTATCGGATAGTCACGTGCTAGGGCTGGGGCTGGATAAGTGTCTGCCCCGTCCGAAGCACATGTCGGATGTCTGGTAACTAGTCTCTATAATCGGATATACATGACCTTGTCATAATATCCCGATGGCCGGCCAACACTTAAGAGCACTAATACCGTATCCTGCGTGACATCATCTCCACTATGACTGAAGTGATACTTCTGTCTCGACATCACACCCAATACACTACGACTCTCTGATAAAAAACAAGTGGTGTACGCAGAACCGGTTAAAGCCCTGTACCACCAAGACCAAAGTCTATGCTGTTACGTATCGCCGTCCCCCAAAACATGCCACTATTGTCTCTGAAACTGGTGGTCTTGAGGCGTTACGTATCGCCGTCCCCCAAGCCACAAACTAGAAATGGGGGTGCGGATCTATGCTACCACCCAAGCTCTGAAACTAGAGTTTATGGGCGTTATGTATCGTCGTTCCCATAGCCATGCTCTAGGATCTGGGGGTGTTACGTATCGTCGTCCCCCTAGTCCTCTACCTGTGCACATGTCTATGTCCGTCAATTCTATATTGTCTTACATACTGGGGTGGGTTTTTCCCCCATGCCCCGAAAATCATAAAACTCAAGTTTGAAAAATATTTCTTTTCTAAATCATTATTATCTGAAAAATAACTATAAATAAATAATGGCTAACGCCCTATGTGCTGGAAAAAGTAAGTCTGAATTCAAAAACTTAATAAAATCAGTTTGAGAAAAGGGTTAACTCATTGTTTTGGATTTTGGCCGGCATTACTCGCTTGCTGGAGGAATTCTGGTTCCTGTGATAATCTAAAACTGATAATCTTGGTTAGAACTGGGTTGGGGAACATATTCCGATGTAAACTAAATTCGTCCACTCAAGTACTTATATCATTTTAAAGCGTATTATCTTATATCATGATGTACTGTGTAATTACGGACTAATACGAGACCCATAGGGCGGCCTCTAACACGCTGGGGTGGAACTGGAATGGTTTAAAATCAATTTGACAGAATTCTTATCTTCGCGTCGCAACGCAAAGGTCTTGCGCGTCGCGACGCGCATCATCCAGAAGCTTCCCGTGAATTCCAGCACGCGTCGCGACGCGAGCTCTTCCTGCTGTTAGACAGTTATGACCCATAGCGTCACTATTTTGTAAATGATATTGTATTATTGTACAAAATTAACTATGTAGTAATGAAATTGCCTTTTACCGTTTTGTAATTTATTTACTTTGATATATAAATGGTAAAAGTCCCTATGATTAATTCCGGATTGAGATGATATGAGACAGTATCAATCCATAAAGGTTTAATCATTAAATATCCCTAGTCGTAGTATTATCGAGATTGGACATCGATAATGCGGAATAGACTAGTACTGCACTTGTGCGTGTTGTGAGGGCACAACAGCATAGTTCTCATATATTTGAGTATTGGATACTTATGCAAGTGCGGTAGGAGGTTGTGTTTTACCGATGGTACGGAAAACAGCTTCGCTCTGGATAGACCCCGCGGAATCCCATTGGTAGTATGTCTGCGTGTCTATGGGAGTCCGCTTCAGGGTAGGTGCATATGGTCTTAACCTGAGACTTGCATCGCTAGTACTTGCGACAATCGGTAGACTTTAGTTTTGGTCGTCCAGGGCTTTAACAGGTTCTGTGTACACCTCTTCTAGGTTTATCGGGAATCGTAGTGTATTGGGTGTGATGTCAAGACGGAAGTATCACTTCAGACATATGGAGATGATGATCGCGCAGGATACAGAACTAGTACTCTATAATGGTTGCAACCATCGGGATAATATGACAAGGTCAGGATTATCTGATTCAAAGAGACTAGTTGCTTGATGTCTGATATATGTATCGTACGGGGCAGACACATCTCCAGCCCCAGGCCTTACATGTGATCATCCGATACTGGATCAGTATACACTATACTACGGTATACTACGCCTGTTATAGATCTTATATTCCAATAAGAATATTTCTGGAGAATTGGGTAGGCATGGCGTTTTGCTAGAGGCTAACCTTGTCTTGTAAATCGGTAAAAACGTAGTACTTGGTACGTACGTGTTCGGATAATCTGACGGCCGTATTTACTGCCAACATATCCAGAGATCTCTTGGGTCGCTTCCCGAAGATTCACCAATGACGTATGATTCAAACTCGATTAATCTTGGATTAATTACGGAGAGACTTTATCTTGGATAAAGTACTATTCATAGAGAGAAACGATTAATTTGGAATTAATCGTAAAATTATTATATTCGATATAATAATCGAAATTCGATTTCGACGCGAAATTAAAATTAGATTTTAATTCGGGCAAACGAGTTAATTTAGAATTAATTCGTTAGCGACGTAAATAATAATTTCGCTAGGCGCAATTATTTATTTAAATTCGATTTAATTAACGTCGCGACGAATTTCGGTATTTCGGAAATATCGAACCCGAACGCGTGAGTACGCGTGGGCCCACTTTCATTTGGGTTGTGTAGGGCCCACATGACACATGTCATTTTATGCATTATTTAATTGTTAATACATTGCATGGTGATAGTGTACAGTACACTCAATGGTTTTGCATGGAGTTTGAGTGTTTGACGCTCTAAGCCATTGCATGATTTGTGTCATAAGTTTATTATTAATTTAATAAATATTATAGCATAAATATAAATTGATTTTGAAATCAAAAATCATCATCCTTCTCTCTCACCTCTTGACCGAAACTGTGAAGTTTCACAGCCCTCTCCCTTTTCTTTTTTGTTGCAAAAACTTGAAGAAAGTGTGTGTGTTTGGAACATTAAATCACATATAAGGCTAGCACCTTCAAGGGATCATACAAGGTGTTATGGGAAACTAATTCTTGAGCTTGGAAGGATCAAAGAAAGCTTGGAGCTTCCCCACTCACCTTGGCCGAAATCTTCACTGCACAAAGGAGAAAAAATTTTATTTCATCAACGCATCCGCATTCCGATCTTTGTGAGTATGATTCCGCCATACTTCAATATTGTTCATTCATTTATGGTTTTGTTTGCTCTTTTGATCTTGGGACATGGATTAGAATTTCCAACACCTGCGTCACGACGCAGACCTGATTCCCAGGTTTTCTGCATCTCTTTCTTCATGTGATTCTTACCCAAATGCATCCCCCAATGCATATGTAATCAATCCAATGCACCATCCACCACATTATATCAATTCTTCACATTTTAAACTACCATTTTATCATTATTAATTACTCATTTAACCACCTAACCATCATTACTAACTAAATCTTTAAACTTCCCAAACTTAAACAACTTACCCCATAATCCATTTCTTTACTAATTAACCACTAATATGCAACACATAACATGCCACTATAACTATCATATCATCAATTTGCCAAAATCTCATAACTTGAAATTTGGGTTTAGTTTCATTACCTTATTTTTGTTGGATTCTCAACTCTTCAAAGGTCTTTAATGGTTGCCATGCTCACTTTGCTTCATCTTCCTCCTCTTCTCTTCTTTCTTTCTTTCTTTCTTTCCTTCTTCTTCTTTCTTCTTTCTTCTTTCTTCTTTCTTCTTCTTCTTCTTTCTCATCTTTCTTTATTTCTTCTTTTTCATTTTCATTTTGGAAATAGTGAATAGTATCCCCTTTTATACTTGGGCTTATTTGATATCTTGAAAAATGGAGAAAAGTGTAGAAAGTGTGATAATTTTCCATTTGACCCCGAAATCACTATTCATCCGAAATTTTGACTTGCGTATTTGACCTATTTCTGGTCAGATTTTGGAAAATTATTCAACACAGAAGTTGTAGGTCTTGATCTCAGATTTCCGAAGATATAAAATTCATAGAAATCGAAGTTTGTATGAAAACGTTACGCCTTAAATACCACGGCCTGTCTAAAGGGGAACATTGTACAGTCTCGCCCCGGGACTTTGAGGGATTTACCGATTGTCCCCAAAATCATTCCGTGAGTATATTTGAGTCTCAACATAATTTATTTTATATGCCTCTGTCCCGTACGTAACAGTACCACTGTAGGCAGTAGTAAAAACTACCGGTCGTTACAAGTGAACCATGGGTAGATATTTCGATGGATTTTGTATTGGGTTTACCTATGACTAAGCGGGGTAAGGATTCCATTTTTATAGTGGTTGATAGATTTAGAAAAATGACACATTTCATTACATGCCATAAAACTGATGATGCCACTAATATAGCGGACTTGTTCTTTAAAAAGATAGTACGGCTCCATGGGATTCCTATGGTATAGTTTCAAATAGAAATGTCAAGTTCTTGAGTCAGTTTTGGAAGATTTTGTGGGGTAAATTAGGAACCAAGCTACTTTATTTACTACGTGTCACCCCCAAACAGATGGCCAGATAGAGGTGGTCAATAGAACTTTGACTCAATTGCTTCGTACTATAGTCACTAAGAACTTAAAATTAAGGGAGGAGTGTTTTCCATTTATAGAGTTTGCATACAATATGTGCATTCATTCTTCTACTTCATATTCCCCATCTGAACTTGTGTACGGTTTTGACCCACTAACGTCATTGGATTTGTTGCCTTTGCCTGTTGAGAAAAGAGTAGGTTTAGATTAGAAAAAGAAAGTCGAGTTGATGAAACAAATACATGAGAAAACACGTGAACACATAGTACGGAAAAATGAAGAGCACGATTCTCATGCAAATAAGGGTCGAAAACGCGTGGTGTTTAAGCCTGGTGACTTGGTTTGGCTACACATGCGTAAGGAGAGATTTCCGACTTTAAGATGATCCAAGCTTCATCCTCGAGGAGATGGTATTTTTCAAATCAGCAAAATGATCAATGACATGCATATCGGCTTGACCTACCTGGTGATATAGTGTTTCTGACTTGTCCCATTTGGATGTTGGTAATGATTCGAGGACGAATCTATTCCAAGAGAGAGGGGATGATGTGATCCCAGCAGCACCAGATCTGGTCCAGAGCACAAGTGATCCAATCCATGTACTAGTTAGACCAATTATAAGACATATAGCTCATAAACTCAAAGCCGCCATGGCAGGCCTAGCTCAACATCATGTGGCCGAATTGAACAAGCACATTAGAGGCCAAGTGGACTTCAAGAAAGAGAGTTCAAGAGCCATTCACTTGTCCTAAGTAATAAAGTAGCCGCATGGATCAGTTTTAAGCCAATGAATCATATAGCCTACGCGCAATTCTTGGATTATTATTATGTTTAATTTCATGTTATTTTTCTTATGTCACTTTGCAACCTATTATTTTAGTTTGTTTGCATTATTTGTTTGAGATTCCTAATGGGCTAAATGGATAATTAGGTCACTTGTTGAGTGGGTACACAAGTTGAGGGCTAGAATTTTGGCATTATTGTCATGAGATGATAAATGGGTAGTTAAGGGATAGTTTTGACTTCTTGCATTATTAGGGCTTGACTCATGTTACTATTTAAGTCTATTTGGATGAATAAAGATGACAAAACCCTATTGACAAATAGACAGAATTTTTGTGTCCTGCTTTGTGTGAGAGGAGTGATTCTGATTGAACTAAGACTTATCAAAGGATTAACATCCTTTGTTAAATCATTGAACTAGCATCCATTAAGATCAAATTATACTCAAAATAGATTCAATACTTGTGTGGGTCGCCATTAGAGGGCAAACACTTGGATGTCTCTTGAAGAAAGAAAAAGAAAATCATTGAAGTTCATAACATAGAGAGATCAAGTTTCCATAACTTGATTTGATGGTAAAGATAAAATGTATAACATCTTATTCCCTAACATTAATATCATATAATCACGAATAAGTGAAAAAGATCTCGTGGTATTATGGGAATGCTTTAAGCAACAATTCAGATCACCCTTGTAAAAGTTGATCATTACATACCCCAGGAAACATGATAAGCTACTCATCCCGAAATGATTGAAAATGAAATATCTCAAACTACCACTTTACAAGGATGGATGCCGCGCGTCTACACCATCATCATCATCAGAAGGGTGCTTTATTTTCTTTTTTAAATCCACGAGTTGATGAGAATTAAAATTACTTTTGATATGTGAAGGGGCTTCAAAACTCTCTCTGTGTTTCAAGGAAAATTTTAATCTCAGAAGCAATGAATTTGCCATCACTCCAATAGAACTTAAACCCATAAGGGCTCCAGCTATTGATGGAGTCAACATTGTCCCAGTTACTGGGAGTAACATTCCTGCAGCTATTGGAATTCCAACCTGTGTCATCACATAATACAAGGAATGTAAAATGACAAATCCAGCAGCAACAGATGGTAAAACTGTAATGAAAAGCAAGCGATAATATAAAACACGAGTAAGATGTTTCGGATAGAGTATAATGGCATTACAAGATCCATATAACCGACCTCACCTAATAGGAAAATACTTTGTTTGGCTTGGTTTATGAGTCTACATGGCTCTAGAGTTGAACCCATCTAATGTAATGTATGCAATGTATCGCATGGAATATGGCATCATGTTCCATGGACTATATTACAAATGCACAAGTATCCTTGCTTAGTTCATGAAAACTTACAATGTTATACCCGAAGGCCCACCAAAGATTTTGCTTCACAGTCTTCATGGTAAGCCTGCTCAACTCCAAAGCATCAAGAAACTGCACGGAGGTGAAAACGTGAGTCAATTTCCAAAACAATAACTCTAGACAAACTACTTAAGACTATTCATCCGTGGGCACGCCCTTCTTCTTGCCCTAATTGCTTGCCAACCACACCCAGACATTCCCATGAAAGCTTTTAGTTGGATGGATGCCCTGCCCTTGATCTTTAGTATTTATATTTGTTTGATTAATAATTAATTGTTTCATGAAAAAAAAATATCAAAACTGATAATATAATCACTAATTTTTAACAAAATTAAAAAATAAAATCATACTTCACAAGTTTAAAGATTAATCAATATTAGTTAATCCCTAAAGCGAGGAGCCGTAAAGGACAAAGCATGAGAATCATTCCTAATTCACCAGAGCTTGACAAGAATTCACTAACATCCAAAATTTTCTTCTCACTAAAAGGAAGAAGTAATTTGTAAATATATTATATCAATGAATTATTTTTATTTTTATTTTTAAAAAAAAAAAAAGGTTTCTCAACAGTTTCTCCAAGTAGAATTGATAATCATGAAATAGGGTTCCTTAAATCCTAGACTCAAGTCATGATGAGAGCTGCACTCCGTCAAAAGCTTGACAAAGCCATAAATTTCAAAACAAACATAATGAAACCTTCTTCCAAGAAATGCAACTAAACCTCTTCCTTCAATGACCCTAAAACTTGAAAACACATCCATTACTGCTTTAAGCATGACCGAATTAACACGAAGTAACGACAAAAAACAGGCGAAATTAATTTCTGGTGTTCTGGAAATTAATCAGAGCAATGCAACTAGCAAGAAATGATGTCTGAAATACCTGAGATAGTCTGTTTCCCATCAATACAACAGAGGAGACCTCACTGGCAGCCCCAACACCCCCACCCATGGCAACTCCAATATGCGATGAAGCCAAAGCAGCGGCGTCATTGATTCCATCACCAACCATGGCTACAATGTTTTGATCCTTCTGAAGTTCATTTATGAACCTTTTCTTTTCATCTGGTTTAACACCAGACAGCACCTGCAGTTCAGAGCATTGATATTGAATGTTATTCATAGTCTTGATTAGGCTACAAGTATTACCCACAGCAGAAGTTACTCAGTGAAAGAAGACATCAATAGGTGGGATACAGTTAACCAAGCAATAGATTTTCTGGTAGCATTAGAAGTAAAAAATTTATTATTGTATCATGATCCTTCTAATTATGAGCACATGTTTCCTACTTGAGGCATATTTAGCAAACTCAAGCATATGAAATTGATTGTATTTATTTTCTAATGTTTTTCTGATAGGATATAAGAAAAATAAATCGAAAACAAAAATCAAAATACCTAAAAAAGGGCACGTAATATTTCAATTTTTAGGTCACCATTAAGATGATATTGAACACACAAAAGTGAGCAGATTGTGCCAGACACCTTTGAGAGGATATGCCTCCCAAAATGTATTTTACACCAAGGCTGCCATTTCGATAGTAATAAAATAAGGTTCTGTTCTTCCTATAAAGCTTAATAGGGTAAGGGGGCAACAAAATTGATTTCCAAAAGAACAGGTACTAAGGTAGACAAGAGTATTAAATCTCACCCTTAAGATTCAGGATTAATAATTAGAAAGTCCATATCTTACCTTCTCCTTCGGAATACCGACAAGGGATGCAACATACTCAGCAGAACTCCTTTTATCCCCAGACAGCATGTACACACCAATTCCTTGCCTAGACAGAGACTTAACAACAAGCGCTGCATCCTCCCTGATCTGATCCTCAACACATATAAGACCAGCAAGCATATTATCTACTCCAATGTAGACATGAGATTGATTCTTAAGTTCCTCCATTTCTACTTCTTGGAAAAGACTGGCATCAACTCCATGCCTGCAGAAAGAAAAGATTCAGCCATGAGTTGTAATTAGAAGTCACACAAGCAAATTTCTAACCCCAAAGAGAAGATAGAAGAGAAAATTAGCATTGCTCATAATCCAGTTCAACATGACAGAACTAAACATGTTGAAGTGGGTACACAGTACACACTTTATCAAAGAGAAGATAGAAGATGGTCAAATTTGTATTCCATTTGTTACCGGCAAAGAACAGTTAAAACATGTATTTACCAAAGGGCTACCAAGACCTAATTTTCTTTCATGGGTCAGCAAGCTGTGAATGACATATATCTTTGAACCAGCTTGAGAGGGAGTGTGGAAAATAGTTGTAGAGCTAATTAAGCATTGATTGTATGAGTGATTGTAGAAGATTAATTAAGCATTGATTGTATGAGTGATTGTAGGAGATTATATTAGAATCTCTAGGATATGATTGTGTAATCCCATAGAAAAATTACACAATCAATGCAATTATGAGTAGATTTAGATTCCATATTTATCTTAATCTTATGCCTATATAAGGTCTATTTCTTGTATAGTTTAATTCATTCAGAAAAAAAAAACAAAAACAAAAAAACAAAAAAAAAAAATTATTTTTCAACAAATTTTGTTTAGAGTGCAAATAGGCTCACCCACCACTATCTGATCAAGTTAGTTACGTCAAGAAAAAGGATAAATTCACCTCAATGAAACTGTATACAATTGAGATAATTATATAGACGCCCAGAGTACTTAAATACATTTAACTTATTATATTAATCAATATTGAATGAAATGATGTCAAAAGCATATGTACCAAAGTATATGTCCAACCAAGTACCAGATATCTTGAAACGTAGAGTGCATACTAACAAAGAAATTTTAACTGAAGAATATTTTCCTCTACTATTCTGAGTGCAATGAAATGAAAGAAAGTATACCAAATCTAGAACACCATGAAACTTAAATAAGAAATAGTCACAAGAACAGCACCTGTAAACCCAGTCTATTGTCCCAACAGACACCTTTCTGTTCTCAATGATAGCTACAGCACCAGATCCGGGCTCTTCTATAAATGTTCCATCTACTACCTGTAGAAACAGCTTCTCACATGAAAAGTCTGAAATATGCATGTCAATGTTACCTATATTTTATCCTAAATCAGAGTAAATGACAGTGACAAAGGGAATGAAAACAAAACGACATCTGTCAGATGAGTGGTCAGATGCTTCCGGCAGGGTTTTAATTCAAAACTACAAACACCACAGAATAGCTGTAGCTGGAGTAGTTAGCAATTCTAAAGGGAAGGCCTTACAAAGAACATCCTATAAAACCCTGCATCAGCAAAAAGAGATTACCATGGAAAAAGGGATAGACAATCGACATTGCAAGTTGAATATTCATAAATATATTCTTTGCTATTTCTAGTAGCCATGGTACGACTTTGACCTCTAAATTAATGACGTGACAGCCTCTACAAAAATCAAAAATAGAAAAATGGAAATGGAAAAACCATGCATAGAGGCTTACAACTACAGGTGTCTTACAATAAGATGAATTGACCATTATTTTACAGAACGAGCTAATCTACCTTATTAAAAATATGTGAGGAGTTCAAGCTTTGGACCACTTCCAGGAAAACATACTTGAGTTTATAGTTTCTCTTTCTAGTTGGTGTTCATAAATTTGAAAACTTTATTCAATTCTAATTCCCTACATTGTTATCAGACCCTCTTTTATTCACGCATGGTTTATGACATTATTTGTTCATCATTATGCTTGATTCTCTGGTTGATTCGAGGCAACGAAAACATAATTGGCACAATCATATGATGAATGAGTATGTGAGAAAGAATATCGGAGAAGAAAAACTTGCAACACTGCTTTTGGTTTTTAATTTTTATATATAAAATTATAAAATACAAGAAAGACCCAGAATTTATAGCCATGTTGTAGTAAGGAAAAAGCTCAACAAATTAGGAAATAAATCAGCTATAAAACAAAAAAAGGAAACAAATAATTACAAATAATAAAGGCCCTGATTTTATTCCTAGAAACCATGGATTGACTAAATCAATCCTTAACAGCCTCCATATCTCTTGGATAGCAAGGATGGGCTGATCTTCAACACTCCCTTTCAAGCTGGATGGTATATATCAACCAATCCTAGCTTGTACACCACTTTTTCAAAAGGACGTATAGGCAATCCCTCAGTTAGAACGTCTGCCGTCTGTTCGGTTGAAGCTATTGGAGAAATATAGATAGTCCCATCTTCAATATTTTCTTTGATAAAGTGTTGATCCACCTCTACATGTTTAGTACGATCGTGATGCACAGGATTATGAGCTATGTCGATGGCAGCTTTGTTGTCGCTGTAAAATATCATAGGACTTTTTGTTACAACTTGAAGTTCAAGGAGTAGCTTTAGCCAAATTAGTTCACTAACTCCATTTGCCAAGTATCTAAGTTCAACCTCAGCGATGCTTCTAGCTACTACATTATGTATTTTGCTTCTCCATGTCACCGAGTTTCCCCAGACATAGGTACAATAACCAAATGTAGATCTCCTATCTACTACAGCCCAATCAGCGTCGGTATAGGCTTCCACTCCACGAGACTCCCTTTTTAAAAAAACAATCCTTTTCCCGAGCTTCCCTTTAGAAAATTCAATATCCGAATGATTACATCTAGGTGTTCCTCATAAGGAGCATGCATAAACTGGCTTACCATGCTGACAACGAATGCTATATCAGGTCTCGTGTGGGCTAAATAAATAAGCTTTCCAACTAGCCATTGATATCTACCCTAATCAATAGGTGTACTTGTGTTTTGATCCATAGGTGTTTAACATTGGGATCCATAGGTGTGTCCACCGGTCTGCAATCTAACATACCAGTCTCCTGTAGAATATCCAATGCATACTTTCTCTGGGAAGTAGCTACCCCAGAGTTGATTGTGCTACCTTTATGCGAAGAAAGTACTTGAGTCGTCCCAAATCCTTAGTCTGGAAATGATTAAATAGGTGTGTTTTTAGCTCCTGAATACCCTCTTAATCACTTCCAGTGATGACAATAGCATCCACATAAACTACTAAGTAGATGCATTTCCCATTGGAATGGCGGTAGAAAACAGAGTGATCAGCTTCACTACGAGTCATACCAAAATCTGTAATTACAGCACTGAACCTACCAAACCAAGCACGAGTAGACTGTTTTAAACCATAAATAGAACGGCGAAGCCGACATACCAAACCACACTCCCCCTGAGCAACAAAACCAGGTGGTTGCTCCATATAGACTTCCTCCTGAAGATCACCATGGAGAAAGGCATTCTTGATGTCTAACTGATAAAGGGGCCAATGACGCATAGCCGCAATGGAGAGAAACAATCGGACATAGGCAATTTTGGCCACAGGAGAAAGTGTCACCATAGTCCAGACCAAATATCTGTGTATAGCCCTTGGCAACCAGACGAGCCTTAAGACGATCAATGTTCCCATCAGGACCAACCTTCACTGTATAAACCCACCGACAGCCAACTATAGATTTTATGGACGGTAAGGAACCAAATCTCATGTGCCACTAGAGTGTAGGGCGTCTATTTCATCAATCATCGCCTGCTTCCACCGGGGTGGGATAGTGCCTCACTGAGCTTCTTAGGACAAGAGGGAAACAAAAACATAATATGGAGCAGATAAACGATGATAACTCATAAATGTGTATATTGGATGAGGATTGCGAGTGGAACGAATACCTTTGCTAGAGGCAATAGGACCATGTAGAGCAGGCGGGTCCACAGTAGGGATAGGAGCTGGAGCAGGGTGTGAGTCAGCATGGAGAGGTGGGGCGCGAGGACGACGTTGGTAGACCTGAAGAGGACGAAGTGATGGGACAACCTCTGATGGAGGACTATAGAATGGAACGGGAAGAACCTCGGGAGGGAGTGGAATAGGCGGTGTATCTGGAGAGAAAAATGGGGATGACTCAAAGAAGGTGACGTCAGCAGAAATGATGTAACAGTCAATAGTGGGAGAATAACGGTACCCTTTTTGAAGTCGAGAGTAACCCAAGAAGATAAATTTGATAGACTTAGCACCCAGTTTATCTCGGCCCAGTGTCAGGTTATGGACAAAGCAAACACAACCGAATATGCGAAGGGGTAAATGATGGAGAAGTTGAGTTGGAAATAGAATGGAGTGGGGAAGTTGATTTTGTA
The DNA here is from genome assembly GCA_019454045.1 of Zanthoxylum bungeanum. Lineage (NCBI taxonomy): Eukaryota > Viridiplantae > Streptophyta > Magnoliopsida > Sapindales > Rutaceae > Zanthoxylum > Zanthoxylum bungeanum. The sequence continues at coordinate 10,163 of SKCR01019408.1, read as the reverse complement.
AAACAGAGAGGCATACGATTGATTAAATAGCAAGCTGTGAGAACAGCATCCCCCCAGAAACGAAATGGCAGATGGTTGTGGAGTAAAAGGGTATGGACTGTGTCGATGAGATGTTTGTTTTTACGTTCAGCGACACCATTCTGTTGTGGTGTGTGAGCACATGACTCATGAAGAATACCGAGGGAGAACACGAAGTTTTTGAACGGGGTAGAAAAATATTTACGAGCATTATCACTGCGTAATATGCGTATAGAAACACCGAATTGAGTTTGAATCTCAGCACAAAAGGCTTTAAAGGTCGAAAATAATTCAGAACTATCTTTAAGTAAGAAGAGCCAAGTGTTTCGAGAATGGTCATCAATAAATGTAACAAAATAGCGAAATCCCAAAACAGAGTTACACGACAGAGACCACAAACATCAGAATGAACTAAGTCAAATAAGGAAGCAGCCCGATTCTTGATACGCTTGGGAAACTTAGTACGAGTTTGTTTGCCAAGTTGACACAACTCACAATTAAAGGAAGATAAAGCAGAAAGATGCGGAGCTAGTTTCTGAAGCTTGGACAGACTGGGGTGACCCAACCGACAATGAACGACTTGGGCAGAATCAGAAGAAGTGCAAGCAACGGAAGGTAGTGACCTTGAAAGGTGATAAAGACCTTGTGACTCACGTCTTGTACCAATCATCTGTCTTGTACTCTGGTCCTGCACGACAACAGAATTATTAAGAAAAGTGAGAGAGCAGTTAAGATCATGAGTAAGTTTACTGACGGAAATAAGATTAAAAGGACAACCAGGTACATAAAGAACAGAGGTCAATGGTAAGGAAGGAATAGGAGAAGCTCGCCTAATACCCTTAGCAACGGTTTTAGAGTCATTAGCAAGGGTAACCATAGGGAGAAAATCCGAACCAGTTAAAGATGAGAAAAGGTGTGGATTACCAGAAATATGATCAGAGGCTCCGGAATCAATAACCCAGGGGCCGAGAGGAGAGGACTGAGCGAGGCAGGCCACAAAATTACCAGTGTGGGCAACAGAAGCAGAGGATCGTTGCTGAGAGGCCTGATACTGAAGGAAAGCAGCATAATTAGGGCCAGATAAGGTAACTTGCTGAGATGAGTGCTCAGAAGAAATAGGAGAGGCGGTGCTGTCACCTTGAGCAGCCTTGGCAGTAAAGGGACGAGGGGGTTTTCCATGAAGCTGATAGCAACGCTCTCGGGTGTGACCAACCTTATGACAGTAACTACATTTGGGACGCACTCCTCAGTGAATATGGGATTCATGTTTGCCCGTGGAACTGTCCTGTGCTACAAAGATAGAAGGCTCTGCGGAGTGGGACTCGGAGTCAATGACAGAAGTGGAGGAGACTCGAAGAAGTCGAGCAAAAACATTTTCCATAGAAGGGATAGTAGCACTGGCCAAAATCTGATCACGAACGGGCTGAAGCTCAGATCGGATCCCAATCAAAGTTAGCACCATAAAGAACTGTTCTCGCTGGCGTTCCTGTTCAGCTACAGTAGTGGTAATTGGCAAGATAGAATTGAACTCCTCTCACAATGATTCAATCCGTCCAATATACTCAAACATATCCAGATCACGCTGATTCAAGTGAAACATATTGGACACAACATTATAAAATCTATGTATATCATTAGTATAGAAAGCGGTAGGGTTACTCCATAACTTGTGGCAAGTCATAAAGGGTCGAAACATGACAAGAAGTTTAGAATCAATGGACTGCCATAAGAGATTACATAATTGAGCATCAAGCTTCCTCCAAGACCGGCGCTCGGCCTCAGGTATAGAATCCTCACTGGAGGTTAAATGATCTTCACACCCTTGCCCCATAAACCATAATTCAACCGAAGCCGACCAAGAAACATAATTTATAGAACCAAGTAACTTATCAGTTGTAATAACAGGAGAACCAGAAAGAGTTGGGATGAAAAAACCTGATTTAGGCAAAATCGGAGCTCGGGGGTGAGTGTCGTCTTCCGACGGGCGATCCATAAATAATATCACGGAAAAAAAATGATTAGATCAGCACTCGGTGAAGGTAGATCGGTGACCTCTGAGGGCAGTGGTGGTGGTGGTTTGTGAAAAAAAAGTGCGGAAGTGGCGATGGGTAAATCTAGGGTTCCGAGGGTATTTTGAGAAAAACAGTGAGATAGACACGCCAAATGAGGAGACCGACGACGGAAGTGAGACCAACAGTTGACAAGGAGTCGGAGGATGCCGGAGGTGTCGTCAGACGCGCGCCGGAACAGTAACGTCAGCGGTGGCAGTGGCGGTGGTATCACCCCGAAAAAAAAAGGACCCTAGGATCAACCTACTGATACCATGTGAGAATTTGTTAAGAAAATGTGTATTAACATTTGCTTGATTTAAAACTTACAATGAGAGGCCTTTATATAGGCATTATACAGCTGCCATATTAAATACACAACTACCAACTACACACTACACAACTAATTCCAACACCCAACTAATTTCTACAGTAGTGGAGCAAAAGATTGTTTCTAAATTAATCTCTTCTTCGACAAATATTACTAATAGGAAGTTGAGTGGTAGTCAGAATTACTTTTAGCGGAGATGAATGATACGGCGATATGTTTCGAGAATTGATATGATAGATCACCTGACTGAATCCCCACCTCTATCTGCATATAGGAAATGGATGAGGCAGATGATAAGTTGTTCAACCAGATTCAGCACACTTTGGAGCCATTTGTTGATGATGTCACCAATAATTGTGATACCGTGAAGGATCTTTGGGATTACTGGGAACTTTTGTATGCTAGTAAGCAGGATATGTTTCATGTTCACAATATGATGGTGAGTATTTATCGGGCTGAGAGAAATGGCCGTCCATTATTTGAATATTATACAGGAGTGAAGAAGGCTGCTAAGGAGAAACAGGAAATGTTCCCTATTGTGAATGATGTTAAGAAGATGGAAGAACAAGATGGTAGACTTATGGTGCAGTGTTTTCTGGCTGGTCTTGGGGACATGTATGCAGTGGCTCGAAGTGAGATACTTGCGAGCAATGATTTACCCTCATTTTTGAGTGATGTTTATGCTCGCCTTGTTCGTATAGGTAAAGATCCAGTTTCTAAAAGTCTTAAAGCAGTTATCACCAGTGAACTAGCAGCCTTAGTTAGTACTCATTTGCGGGAAGACATCCCAAGAGGAGGTGGTCGAGGTGGTTTTAGAGGAGGTTAGGAAGGTGGTCAAAGTGGTCCTCATACGTGTTATCATTGTGGAGAGATCGGTCATGTGAAGAGTGTATGTTGAAAGTTACAAGGGAAACCACCGCAAATACAGGGAGGACAGAAATTTGCACGCCGCTGGCCAAGACAGTCTATTACCTACACCTGCTCCTCCCACATTTGTTCATGATCCTCTTGCACCGCAGGTTACTATTTCTGCCGATGAATATTCAAAATTGACTCAGTTTTATGCCTCGCAACAAGATACATCGCCTTCCAGTGCTTCATTGGTACAAACAGGTAATCCCAATGGTTGCCTATCCAATAACTCCTATCATTGGATTATTGATACAGGTGCTTTTGCTCACATGACTGGAAATTCAGATATTTTGTCTTCTTTCACTTCATCCTCTACTCTTCGTCATGTTACTTTAGCCAATGGATCCACTTCTTATGTTATCGGGAGTGGTACCGTCTCTCTTTATAATTCTCTTTCCTTGAGTTCGGCGCTTTGTATTCCTCAATTTCTGTTTAATTTGTTGTCTGTCAGTAAATTAACAGCTACACTCAATTGTTCTGCTGATTTTCTCCCTAATTACTGTTTCTTTCAGGATCTCCAGATGAAGCAGATTATTGGTAGAGGTCGTGAAGTGGGAGGTATCTATGTTCTTAACTCACATGAGCTAGTTCTGCGATCGGTTGCATGTACGAGTTAGGCTTCTGCTTTCAAACTCCATTGTCGTTTTGGTCATCTATCTCTTCAGAGTCTTCACAAGTTATGTCCTAGCTTGCGATCTGCCTCACAATTAGATTGTGAGTTGTGTCGGTTTGCAAAACACCATAGTGCCATACCAAACTCGTGTCAATAAACGGGCTACGTCCCACTTTGATTTAGTCCATTCAGACATTGGGGTCCTTGTCCTTTTTTGTCTAAAACTAATTTTCGATATTTTATGATATTTGTGGATGATTATTCCTGAGTTACTTGGTTATATCTCTTGAAAAATCGTTCTGAGTTATTTTCTATTTTTTGTCACTTTTATGCTGAGATTAAAACTCAATTCAACTATGTTATTCGAATTTTATGTAGTGACAATGCGAAGGAATACTTTTCGTCACCTCGTTTCTTTCTCAACAGGGAACTATAAATCAATCCTCATGTGTTGTTACTCCCCAACAAAACGAGGTTGTTGAACGTAAAAATCGTCATTTGTTATAAGTTACTCGTGCTCTCCTCTTTCAAATGCAGGTATCTAAAAATTTTGGCCTGATGTTGTCTCCACTGGTTGTTTTCTGATCAATTATATGTCGTCATTTGTGTTGAATGGTCAGATTTCCTTTTCTCTATTATTTCCTTCTCACCTTCGTTTAGTCTTTCTCCTCAGGTCTTTGGGTGCACATGTTTTGTTCAAGATATTCGATCTAACGTTTCTAAATTAGATCCGCGATCTTTGAAATGTCTCTTCTTAGGTTATTCTCGTGCGTATCACTGTTACTCTCCTACTCTCGGTCGTTATCTAGTCTCTGCAGATGTTACGTTCTTTGAGTCCACACCTTTTACTCTGTCAATCAGTCCAGTTACTCCTATTGATGATACCGATAATTTTCTGGTTTATACTTTATCCCAGCGTAAATGTCTTCTCCTACACCAGTTCCTTCACGACCGTCTACCACCTAAGTGTACACTCGGCGCCGGACTCATGCTCTTGTGCCTCAACTTGACGATACTACTGCTGCATCTCTACCACCTACTTCCTCTTCAAATCCGGCTCCTATGATCCTCATCTTGAGCTTCCTATCGTTTTACGGAAGGGTAAGTGCTCTTGTACATATCTTATTTCTTCCTTTGTTTCTTACTAGGGTTTATCTGCCTCTTCCAAATCTTTTGTCGCATCTTTCGACTCGGTTCCCAGATATGATATAGAAGCCTTGTCTCATAATGGATGGCATGAGGCAATGATAGACGAGTTATATGCTCTTGAACATAATCACTTGGGATCTTGTTACTTTACTAGCTGGTAAAAAGCAATTGGGTGTAAGTGGGTGTTTGTTGTGAAGATGAATCCCGATGGATCTGTGGCTCCTCTGAAAGCCAAATTAGTTGCAAAGGGTTATGCTCAAACATATGGGATTGACTATACTGAGACACTCTCTCTCTCTAGTTGCTAAGCTAACTTCTGTACGTCTGTTTATCTCTTTGGCTGCTACCCAGAAATGGCCAATGTATCAACTGGATGTTAAAAAGCCTTTCTACATGAGAATCTTCAGAAAGAAGTGTATTTGGAGCAACCATCTGGGTTTGTTGCTCAGGGGGAGTTTGGCAAGGTATGCAAGCTGAATAGATCATTGTATGAATTGAAACAATCTCCTAGTGCATGGTTTGGGAGGTTTAGTGATATTGTGACTAGGTTCGATTTAAAGAGAAGCGCTTATGATCATTCGGTGTTTATCGACATTCTCAGTCTGGGTGTATTCTTTTGGTGGTTTATGTGGATGACATTATGATCACAGGAGTGACAGTTCTAGTATTGATGCTCTTAAAACTTTTCTGCAGACTCAATTTCAGACAAAAGACTTGGGTTCTTTGAAGTACTTTCTGGGAATTGAGGTTTCGAGATGCAATAAGGGTGTGTATTTATCTCAGAGGAAGTATGTATTAAACTTACTGAGACAAGGTTACTGGAAGCCAAACCGTGTAATGTTCATGATACCGAATGTGAAGTTAGATTTTGATGATGGAGAACCATTGGAAGATGCCGGGGTGTATGGGATAACTGTTGGAAAGTTGAATTATCTCATAGTGACGCGTCCAGACATTGCCTTCCCAGTGAGTGTAGTGAGTGAGTTCATGTCCTCTCTGAGAACAAGTCATTAGGACGCTATACTACATATTCTTAAATATCTAAAGGGTGCTCCTAACATGGGATTCTTTATAGAAACCAAGGGCATTGTCGAGTTGAGGGATTCTCAGATGCAGATTTGGCGAGATCTCCAATGGATAGTCAACTACAAGATATTATCTTTGTTGGAGGCAATCTAGTGTCGTGGAAGAGTAAGAAGCAGAGTTGTGGCATGATCTAGTGCAGAATCTGAGTATCGAGCTATAGCACAGGTTACCAGTGAATTGATATGGATTCATCATCTGCTTAAGAAAATCAAGATTAACGGCTCACTTCCTATGAGATTGTGGTGTGCTAATCAAGCAGTTATTCACATTGCAAAGAATCCAATGTATCATGAACGAACAAAGCATATAGAAGTAGACTGTCATTTTGTTCGGGAGAAACTACAAGGGTTCATTACATTGGCACATATTAGGAAAAGAGAGCAACAAGTTGATCTTCTTACCAAAGCTCTTGTCAGTGGTCGGGTTAGCTATCTTTGTAACAAGCTGGGCATGATAGATATCTATGCTCTAGCTTGAGGGGATATCTATGCTCCAGCTTGAGGGGAGTGTTGAAAGAGAGTATTTATATACAAAGGGGTAGTTTAGTTACAAGACATGTATTATAGTAAACCCTAACCCTAATACATATCTATAAATATGTATTATGGTGTGTTAATAAAAAAATTAAGCTGTGAGACTACTTGATTACTGTCAGTGTTCTAAAACGCGCTATGCGCTACTCGGGCGGCGACCTAGCGCCTAGGCGGGGCCTAGACAATTAGTCGGCAAACAGTTAAAAATCTAATATTTTCCAACATCATAATTCATAAATAATCCAAATCATATAAATTCAATCAAAATGTAATAAAACATAAACCCATTTGATTATTAATTGCTAATTCGGTCCTTACAGTTTCTTTCAAGAAGCTACTCAATCGGTTTCAAGAAGCACCAAATCCAAAACCAAAAACAACACAGAATTTGAAAAAACAGCCACCAGTTTCAAGAAAATCAACAATGTCAACATCATCATCAAGTTATTCTGGTACATATTATTATTCTTCATGAAATAGAATATGATTCGTGTCTGTAAAAATAAATTTTTACAATTATATTCAATTTATCAATTAATATTCAATTTATCACCATAAACCCTAATATTTAATAATTTATTTGTTTTGTCTTCAATTTATCACCAATTGACAATTGAAGAATCAGAAACGAAATGAAGAATACAAACCAATTACAAATTAACAATTGAATAATCTAATATCAATTATCATATGACATTTTTTGCACCCTAAAATAAAATCAGAACAAAAACAGAGGAAAAAGAAATACAAAAAATAGGACTTACCAAATGAAGAATCAGAAACGAAATGAAGAGCAGAAGCAGAAAACGAAGAAGGAAGCACTGAAGATTGAAGAACAGAAGGCAGAAGCAGAAAACGAAGAAGGCAGAAAGAAAATGAGGCGTCGATTTTTTTTTTTTTTACCCTAATCCCCCAAAACGACGACGTTTTGGGGGATTGGGTTAAATAAAAAAAGGCGCAGAGTCTCGGCGCTTCTAGGCTTCGATTTAACACCGTCGAACGAAACGCGCGCCTAGCACAAGCGATTTGACCAAAATCGCCGCGACGAGCGTTCTAGGCGGCGCGTTTTCGAACATTGATTACTGTTAACAACCATGTGAAAATTTATGAAAGTTTCCTCAGCATCAGATTTGTCTTTGAGCAAGTACAATCAACACACGCGAATATAGTCATCAATAAAGGATATAAACCAATGTTTTGAATAAATATTGTGAGACCGCGAGGGTCCCCAAATATCACTATAAATCACGACAAAAGGTCTAGTAGCTTTATAGGGTTTTGGTTTAAACACAGATCTTTGATGTTTAGCCAACTGACATATTTCACATTGAAAAATGTCATTATTCTTAAACAAGGAAACAAATGCTTTAAATACGCAAAACTAGGATGTCCTAACCTAAAATGCCACAGCATTACTTGATTTTGCCTTAAAGAAGATTCCCAACTAATAGTATGAGCTTGTTTGATCTCATCGGTGTCCTCATCAAAGTAATACAGCCCCTCATGCTCACTAGCATTGCTGATCCTCTTCCCCGAACTCTGGTCTTGAAATTCACAATAGTTTTGTGAGAATACCACTCTACAATTACAATCCTTAGAAATTTTGCTCACAGAGAGAAGATTACAAGATAAATTTGGAACATGTAATACAGTCTTAAGAACAAGGGTTGAGTTAAATTTAACAGTTCCAATTCTAGCAATTGGAGACAAGGACCCATCAGCTATTTGTACTTTAGTATTACCATAATTCGAGATATATGAGGAAAATAATTGAGCACAACTTGTCAGTTGATTTGAGGCCCCGGAGCCAATAATCCATGCCTTTTTTACTTGTGAGCAATTTAGGGCAGAGAGGAATTTACCTTGATGGGCAATTAAAGAGGTACCAGTTACTTGCTCAGGAGTAAGTAGCTTGTAGTGGCGCTCAAGTTGCTCTTTATTGAGGATGTTGCCCAGATTTTTACCAAGTTCATTACGTTCAGCATTGGATTGATTGGCGCAAGTTTCTTTTTCACACTGTCCAGGTTGCCTTTGATGTTCGCGGTTGTTCTGATTGGGAGGTTTCCCATGTATCTTCCAGCAGGTTTCTCTAGGTGATTGGCTTTTTGACAAAGATCACACCAAGAATTCCCTCTTCTAGCGCGCCTTGGTTCATTAGAGAATTGAGAATTTTGATCTTCCGTTTTGTTCGTGGCTTTTGGAGACCAGAGTAGAAGCCTCTGTTTGGACAATGCCTCTAGGATCACCGAGCATAATCTTTCGCCAGCTCTCCTCCCTTCAAACTTCAGCAAAGACCTCTTCAATCTGAGGTAGAGGTCGGGTCCCAATCATTCTACCACGAACTTCATCTAGATCCTTATTTAGTCCTAAATGAAAATCATAGGTACGGTTTTTTCTACAAGTTTCGCATATTTTCCTATGCGCTATCCACACCAATCATTTGGTTCAAATAGATCCAACTCCTGCCATAACTTGGTAAAGGTATTGTAGTATTCTGTGACGTCCATACTTTCTTATTTGAGATCCTAGCTTTGTCTCTTAATTCACACAACTGTGCAGAATTCTCTAGATCTGAATATGCGAATTTCACTTTGTCCCAAATGACTTTGGCCGTGGAGTGGACGAGATATAACGACTCAATAAGTTCTTCCATAAAGTTGATGAGCCAGGACATTACCAAGGCATTTTGAGTGTCCCACGTCGTGCACGTAGGGTCGGCTAGGTCTAGTTTCTTTGTGGAGCCATGAAGAAACCCAAGTTTTCCTCTCCCTTGTATAACCATCTGAATAGATCGTGACCATTGAAGAAAAAAATTTCCGTTTATTTTGTAGGGAGTGATTTGAAGGGAGGAGTTATCAAAAGAAGCAGTGGGGTTAATTGTAAGTCTCAGTGTAGGGGAAGATTCAGCAGAAGCTCCCTCATGTCCGTCCCTGCTTAACCCAGTGATGGGCTGATCTTAAACAGAGTATTTTATTGATAACATGTTCATTACATGATCATTCATTATATAAGCGGACAAGATCTAGATCACCAATGCCCAAGGCAACCGCAAGCCTCCTGGGTCATCCCCACCTAAAGAGGTTTGTGCGGTTAATCGACGCTTAATCGCAAATTACTATTAGAGCGATTCAATTCGGCCAATTTTGACCACTTTAAACCGACACCGATTTTTGCCCAATTTCCTAAAAATAGGCTGATTTCATATTTTAAATCTATTTTTAATTTTTCAATATTTTTTGGAGTTTTGATTGATGACTTTATAAATGAGAATGATTTTGTTAGAAATGATGAAAAAGAGTTGGAATATATTTTGATTTAAAAGAATTATTATAGAGATAATAACACCAGTATCCTTAATTTATTACATTTTATTAAATAAGGATAATTTTTTTTATTTGTATCAAAATGGTCTCGATTCATATTGACTTAAATAAAAAGACACGTATATTATTTAGCCTTTTTCATCATAAATT
>SKCR01019407.1:0-70154 GCA_019454045.1 Zanthoxylum bungeanum | reverse complement strand
ATTCCTAAATGCAGTGCTTAGTGGGAGGAAAGTAGAACTCGATGAAAATTAGAATGATACTGTTCCTGGCATAGAATCCTCAACGGAACATGAACAGTTCATCAGGGATGAAGCTGTACCACAATCTTCGATTACACAAGGACCGCGTAGGTCGGAGAGTGTCAGGAAACAACCTGAGAGGTATGGGTTTATGATCTCACCTCATGTAGATATTAATCTCATTGAGGATAACGAACCGGCTACGTATAAGGAAGTGATACAAGATATTGATTCCACTTTATGGCAAAAGGCCATGAAGTCCGAAATGGATTCCATGTACACCAACCAAGTTTGGACACTGGTTAATGCACCAGAAGGCGTAAAGCCTATTGGATGGAAATGGGTCTTCAAGAAGAAGACCGACATGGATGGAAACGTACAAACATATAAAGCTAGGCTTGTAGCGAAAGGGTATCGTCAACGACATGGTGTCGATTACGATGAAACTTTCTCACCCGTTGCCATGATTAAATCCATTCGGATAATGCTTGCGATAGCTGCATATTTCGATTACGAGATATGGCAGATGGACGTCAAAACTGTTTTCCTTAACGGAAACCTTTTGGAGGATGTTTATATGCAACAGCCTGACGGTTTTGTCGTGCCGCGACTTGCAAACAAGGTATGTAAGTTAAATCGGTCCATTTATGGATTGAAGCAAGCATCGCGTTCTTGGAACCAACGCTTTGATGAGATCATAAAAGAATATGATTTCTGTTGACGGCTGATTTTGGTCTCAGGGGCAATATGGGAATATCACTCCCGAGACAATCCTCTATCAATAGTGAATTTGTTTGGTTATGGGGGACCAAAAGCAAATTTAGCAAAAAACAGATAAACACACCAATCAACAAGGAGATTTAACGTGGTTCGGTGGAATTGGATCCGACCTACGTCCACGGGCACAAACAGGATGATACTTTTATTATTCAAACACTCTTCTCAGCTCTGTTTCTTGTTTTTTACAAGTCTGAATGTAATGATTCTGATCTCAACTCTACCTTGCTCTCAACTTGTTGCTCTTATTCTCTCTTTTTTTTGTTCTCCCTTTCTCTTCACTCTACCCTCCTATTTATAATGGTGAAGAAATCATATTCCTATTTGTACAAGAATTTCCTAGTTGAAACTATTCCTTTTTCCATAAGGATTCCTAGTCAAAACTATTCCTTTTTCCATAAGGATTCCTAGTCAAAAACTACATTTACTTCCTTTATCATTCTAGGACATTGGCTTACTAGTTTACCCCATGAAAGTAGGATAACTTATTATCTTATCTCATATGGATAGAATGCCTTATTTTCCCGAACATGTCTTGCCATATGCTCGGTCTTCATGTGGTCGGTCATAATAGTCTTTTGTACTGAAAATGCTGCTGTCGACCTGATAATTGCCCGGTCATCTTGAACTCAAGTGCTCGGTTACTAACCGTAAAGTTCCCGGCCCCTTACTGTTGACTCTTTAGTGGTCGGGTCGGCATCAATAATCTTGACTGAGAAGTGAATTACCTTTTTTACCCCTGTCGTGCTACTTAAATAACATAGTGCCTGAAAACACCATCAACATCTGTCCCCTAGTTCTCGGTTCCAACGAGTATGCAAGTTGGTGCCGGGAACTATATAAAGATGGTGTGCTGATCGCCTTGCTGGTGGTCGCTCCAGAAATCACAGAGAAATTGCCTTCGCCATCAACTAAGTCTTCTGTTTCTATCTTCATATCCTCGGTTATTGGAGATGCTGACCCTATTCTGAACGATTCTCCACCTCAAAGCAAATTGCTTACTTGGGTCGTTCCATCAGGAGATGAAGTTCCTCTTGTTGTCCAAACTAAAAATGACTCATCTTCTGTAATATCTGTACCAGAGATTTGGAGGTCCTGACCCCTAACTGATCCAATCTCGATTGTGAGGAGAAAATTTTGCCTCTGAGCTAACGATGATGTGCTCGGTGGCATGTGATCCTGTCTCGAGCTGTGAGAGATGCTCGGAACTGGGGGAATGTTACGTCCCCAGTCCGAATGACTGACTCGGTGGGACGCAACTCGACCCCGAATGAAGAGAGGCACTTGGACCTGGGGGAATGTTACGTCTCCAGTCCGAAGGGATGATTCGGTGGGACGTAACCCGACCCCGAATGAAGAGAGGCACTTGGACCTGGGGGAATGTTACGTCTCCAGTCCGAATGGCTGATTCGGTGGGACGTAACCCGCCCCGAATGAAGAGAGGCACTTGGACCTGGGGGAATGTTACGTCCCCAGTCCGAAGGGCTGATTCGGTGGGACGTAACCCGACCCCGAATGAAGAGAGGCACTTGGACCTGGGGGAATGTTACGTCCCCAGTCCGAAGGGCTGACTCGGTGGGACTTACCCCGACCCCGAGCTGAGAAAGGCACTTGGACCTGGGGGAATGTTACGTCCCCAGTCCAAAGGGCTGACTCGGTGGGACGTACCCCGACCCCGAGCTGAGAAAGACACTTGGACTTGGGGGAATGTTACGTCCCCAGTCTGAAGGAGCCGACTGGGTGGGACGTAACCCGACCCCGAGCTGAGAAAGACACTTGGACTTGGGGGAATGTTACGTCCCCAGTCTGAAGGAGCTGACTCGGTGGGACGTAACCCGACCCCAAGCTGAAATAAACATTGATCTCGGCGGTACAAGAGCAGACCCGAGCCGGAAAGAAACATTGGTCTCGGCGGTACAAGTGCAGACCCGAGCCGTAAAGAGACATTGGTCTCGGCGGTATAAGAGCAGACCCGAGCCGGAAAGAGACATCGGTCTCGGCGGTACAAGAGCAGACCTGACCCGGAAAGAAAACATCTGACCTCAGTGGAACGAATCCAGCCTTGAGTTGATTAACCAAGTGGCCTCGGCGGAATGAATCCAGCCCCGAGCCGATTAATCAAGTGGCATCGGCGGAACGAATCCAGCCCTTAGCCGATTAATCAAGTGGGACTTATTCAGAAGGGAAGTGAATCAACCTTTTGAAACCCTACTGAATCTGGCACGGGCGCCCCTTACCAGACCAGTAAAAAACAAAAACAAATCTCTGGAAAATAAAATTAAAAGGTGGGGGTGACTTAGCACTTGTCCCAAAGCAAAACTTTTCACAAGTGTAAACAACAGCACAGATGCCTCAAAACAGCGTCCTGTCCGAGGCCTCCAAAACACAATTCTGAATCTTTCATTCAGTGTCCAGGCGAACCAGGATTTGGATCAGGAGAGCGTTTGAATGGTAAGGGCACATCCTCTATACGTCGGGTCACTGTGGAGCCTGTGTATTGTACGAGGGCCCCTCCTTACCACGCTGGAGCAGGCACAAGCTACAGGGGCGTAACGCATCCCCGTGATGCGCCTCTCTTGGATCCAAATGATGAATGGATCAAAGAGTGTCCGAGATACTAAGGGTATATTCCTCCTTAGGTCCGGCATCACTGGAGTTAGCAATCGTCACGGGGGCATCATCATCCCCCGTGCTATGCTTTCCCACGGATCCATTACATCGGGTAAGTGAGGATCAAAGAGTGTTCGACACATTAAGGGCATATTCCTCCTTATGTTCGGTAACACTGGAGTAAGCAATCACCACGGGGGTATCATCCCTCCCCGTGCTATGCTTCTCACGGATCATATGCATCGAGTATGTCCCTGAGGACCCCGAGCCAAGAGAGATACTTGGTTCTGGGGGAATGTTACGTCCCCAGTCCGAAGGGCTGACTCGGTGGGACGTACCCCGACCCCGATCTGAAAAAGGCACTTGGACCTGGGGGAATGTTACGTCCCCAGTCCGAAGGGCTGACTCGGTGGGACGTACCCCGACCCCGAGCTGAAAAAGGCACTTGGACCTGGGGGAATGTTACGTCCCTAGTCCGAAGGGCTGACTCGGTGGGACGTATCCCGACCCCGAGCTGAGAAAGGCACTTGGACCTGGGGGAATGTTACGTCCCCAGTCCGAAGGGCTGACTCGGTGGGACGTACCCCGACCCCGAGCTGAAAAAGGAACTTGGACCTGGGGGAATGTTACGTCCTCAGTCCGAAGGGCTGACTCGGTGGGACGTACCCCGACCCCGAGCTGAAAAAGGCACTTGGACCTGAGGGAATGTTACGTCCCTAGTCCGAAGGGCTGACTCGGTGGGACGTATCCCGAGCCGGAGCTGAGAAAGGCACTTGGACCTGGGGGAATGTTACTTCCCCAGTCCGAAGGGCTGACTCGGTGGGACGTACCCCGACCCCGAGCTGAAAAAGGCACTTGGACCTGGGGGAATGTTACGTCCCCAGTCCGAATGGCTGACTCGGTGGGACGTACCCCGACCCCGAGCTGAAAAAGGCACTTGGACTTGGGGGAAAGTTACGTCCCCAGTCCGAAGGGCTGACTCGGTGGGACGTACCCCGACCCCGAGCTGAAGAAGGCACTTGGACCTGGGGGAATGTTACGTCCCCAGTCCGAAGGGCTGACTCGGTGGGACGTACCCCGACCCCGAGCTGAAAAAGGCACTTGGACCTGGGGGACTGTTACGTCCCCAGTCCGAAGGGCTGACTCGGTGGGACGTACCCCGACCCCGAGCTGAGAAATGCACTTGGACCTGGGGGAATGTTACGTCCCCAGTCCAAAGGGCTGACTCGGTGGGACGTACCCCGACCCCGAGCTGAACGGCCTCGGCGGAATAAGATCCATCCCCGAGCTGTTTGAAACATTAAGGGTATATTCCTTGTGTTTTGGGGGTTGTCTTCTGGATTCTCTTTCTACACGGCGGGGGGCGCCCTCTCTCGTGGTCCTTTCTCTGATGGTGTTCCCTTTTCGGGATACTTTCTCTTCGTTCTCTAACAAAACGAATTTTCGGGCCACCTCCAGGGCGGTTGCGTAGTCCGGGGTGTCTTGGATCCTTAGGTGGGTCCATAGCCTCCCGATCTTCAAGGCTCCCTTCAAGCTTTCCAGGGCCTCGGGGGATTCATACCCTCCGACTTCGAGTACCATATTATGGTATCTTTCAATAAATATCTTCAAAGGTTCATCGTCTCCTTGTTTCATAAGCCTTAGTTCTCCAATTGTCTTTCTGGGGACACAAGCCCCCTTGAAGTGTCGTATGAATGACTTTCTCAGTTGTGTGAAGCTGCTGATGCTTCTTGGGGCTAGGCTTCTATACCATAGAATGGCCGGTCCGGCCAGAGTTAGGGGGAACACTTTGCAGATGGCGTCCCCTGTTACCCCTTGTACCTCCATTAGTAGGACGAAGCCTTCAATGTGGGTTTTGGGATCGGTATGGCCTTTGTATGGCGCCATGGTTGGCATGCTGAATCTTTTCGGGAATTTCTCTGTTTTTATTTCTTCTGTGAGGGGGGACTCATCTTTGCCGTCCTGGACATCCCCTCTGTTTGTATTGGGGTATACTCCCCATTTGACGAGCTCCTCCCGCAGCCAAGATTTCATGCTGCTGTCTTTGGTTCCATGCCGCCTCCTGTGGTTTCTTTTTTTTTTTCTGCTATCTTGGGAGTGGTGCTTCTCAGGGTCGGTATCTTCTCGTACTTCTTCGGTATATTCTTTCCCTCTTCTCCGGGTGCTGTGAGGGCTATCGTAGGAGGAGTCTGGTGATGATTTGTCATCCTCTTCCTCCCATGTGTCCTCGGTCTGGGAATCTCTCTGCACCACCACGGATCTTACCCTGTATGGATCCCTCCTCCGGGGTCTGTCGTCCTCACTTATATCGACAATTCTCTTTCCTTCCGCTATTTCACTCCTTCGTCGGCTAGTCCCGGCCTTGAATTTTCCGTCGTGCGCTCCTTCTATCTTTTCCAACCGGTCTACTATGGTTTTTAGCAGAGTCTGGTTTTCCTCCCTTTCTTTCCTCAGGTTTTCCTCGATCTTCTCCATCCAATCCGCAGCCGAGCTCCCTGACGATCGGTGGTTTCCGCCTTCCGCCATTGTCTTACTACGCGAGTTGCTTTTTGTTCTGTCCCCACAGACGGCGCCAACTGTTGACGGTGGATTTTGGTCTCAGGGTAATACGGGAATTTCACCTCTGAGGGAATCCTCCTTCAATAGTGAATTTGTTTGGTTATGGGGGACCAAAAGCAAATTTAGCGAGAGACAGATAAACACACCAATCGACAAAGAGATTTAACGTGGTTCGGTGGATTTGGATCCGACCTACGTCCACGGACACAAACGGGATGATATTTTTATTACTTAAACACTTTTTTCGGGTCTCTTTCTGTTTTCTACAAGTCAGAGCTTGAAGATTCAGATCTCTAATTTTTGATGCTCTTTTTCTTCTCTGTTGCTGTTCTCTCTTTTTTTTCTCTACACTCCTATTATAATGGTGAAGAAATCATATTCCTATTTGTACAAGAATTTCCTAGTTGAAACTATTCCTTTTTCCATAAGGATTCCTAGTCAAAACTATTCCCTTTTTCCATAAGGATTCCTAGTCAAAAACTATATTTACTTCCTTTATCATACTAGGACATTGACTTACTAGTTTACCCCATGAAAGTAGGATAACTTATTATCTTATCTCATATGGATAGAATGCCTTATTTTCCCGAACATGTCTTGCCCTATGCTCGGTCTTCATGTGGTCGGTCATAATAGTCTTTTATACTGAGAATGCTGTTGTCGACATGATAATTGCCCGGTCATCTTGAACTCAAGTGCTCGGTTACTAACCGTAAAGTTCCCGGCCCCTTACTGTTGACTCTTTAGTGGTCAGGTCGTCATTAATAATCTTGACTGAGAAGTGAATTACCTTTTTTACCCCTGTCGTGCTGCTTAAATAACATAGTGCCTGAAAACACCATCAACAATTTCGTTCAAAGCGAAGATGATCCTTGTGTATATAAGAAGGCTAGTGGGAGAGCACTGACATTCATTGTCCTTTATGTTGATGATGTATTGCTTATTGGTAATGACATTCCCAAGTTAACGTCGGTGAAAGCTTGGCTTTCATTGAAATTCTCCATGAAAGATCTGGGAGAAGCAGCCTTTATTCTAGGAATAAGATCTACCGGGATAGATCTAGAAAGCTGTTTGGACTCTCCTAGAGTACGTACATTGACAAAGTGTTGAAGAGATTCAACATGGATCAGTCCAAGAGGGGATTGTTGCCAGTGTCACTTTATCTAAGGACATGTGTCCTAAAAGTCAAGATGAGAGAGACAGCATGAGTCGGATACCGTTCGCCTCGGCAGTCGGATCGATCATGTATGCCATGATATGTACGTGACCTGATGTCTCCTATGCTTTGAGCATGTGTAGTCGCTATCAGGCCGATCCAGGTAAGGTCACTGGATGGCGATGTGAAGATCGAGAAGGTTGCATCAGAGGACAACATTGCAGATCCGCTGACGAAAGCCATTCCTCAGCAGAAGTTTGAGCGACATGTACATAGTTCAGGTATTAGATGCTTGAGTGACTGGCTATAGGCCAAGTGGGAGATTGTTAGACAGTTATGACCCATAGCGTCACTATTTGTAAAAGACATTATGTTTTTGTACAATTTAATTATGTAGCAATGGAAATTGCCTTCTATTATTTCGTAATTAGATTACTTAAATGTGTGAATGATGAAAGTCCTTATGATTAGTTCCGGATTGATAAGATATGAGACAATATCAATCCATAAAAGTTTAATCATTAAATATCTCTAGTCGTAGTATTATCGAGATTGGACATCGATAATGCGGAATAGACTAGTATTGCACTTGTGCGTGTTATGGAAGCGTAACAGCATAATTCTCATGTATTTAAGTATTGGATACTTATGCAAGTGTGATAGGAGGTTGTGTTTTACTGATGGTACGGAAAACAGCTTCGCTCTGGATAGACCCCGCGGAATCTCATTGTTAGTATGACTATGTGTCTATGGGAATCCGCATCAGGGTAGGTGTATTTAGTCTTAACCTGAGACTTGCATCGCTAATACTTGCGACAATCAATACGCTTTGGTTTTGGTCGTCCAGGAATTTAACAGGTTCTGTGTACGCCTCTCTGGGTTTATTGAGAATCGTAGTGTATGGGTGTGATGTCAAGACGGAAGTATCACTTCAGTCATATGGAGATGATGGTCACACAGGGATACAAAACTGGTTCTCTAAGGGTTGCAACCATCGGGATAATATGACTAGGTCATGATTATCCGATAATAAAGAGACTAGTTGCTAGTGATCCGATATATGCTTCGTACGGGGCAGACACTATTCCAGCCCCAGGCCTTGCATGTGACATCCGATACTGGATCGCAATACGCAATACTACGTATACTACGCCTGATATAGATCGTATATTCCATTAAGATATTTCTGGAGAATTTGGTAGGCATGGCGCTTTGCTAGAAGCCAACCTTGTCTAGTAAATCGGTAAAAACGTAGTACTTGGTACGTACATGTTCAGATAGTCCGACGACCGGATTTACTGCCAAAATATCCAGGGATCTCTTGGGTCCCTTCCCGAAGATTCACCGATGACGTATGATTCGAGCTTAATTAATTTGGGATTAATTGCGGAGAGACTTTATCTTGGATAAAGTACTATTTGAAGAGAGAGACAGATTAATTTGGAATTAATCGATAAAATAATATATTTGATATATTAAAATAAATTAGATTTCGACGCGGAATTAATATTAGATTTTAATTCGGGCAAACAAGTTAATTTAGAATTAATTCGTTAGCGACGTGAATAGTAATTTTGCTAGGCATAATTATTTAATTAAATTCAATTTAATTACGTCGCGACGGAAGTTCGTTAATTCAGAATTGGCGAACCCAAGCCCGGGAGTGTTTGCGGGCCCACTCGAATTTGGAATCAAGTGGGGCCCACTTGTCACATCAATTCTCACTTTAAAGTAGCTTTATTGTGATGTGTTTTGGTGAAGTTTTTGGTAACTTATTCAACACTCCAAAGTCATAACTTGATGGACTTTTACCAAACATGGATTTGGTATATCAATTAATTTTTTTTGAAAACAATTTACACAAGTCATTCTTGCTCTTTCTTGACCGAAAAATGATAATCATTTTCTTCTCTCTCCCATTTCTTCTTCTTGACCGAAAATTGTGAAGGAGGAAGTGAAGAATTTTGTTGCAAAATTTTTCAAAGAGCTAGCACTCATCAAGGAATCATACAAGGTGTTAGGGAAACTAATTCAAGAGCTTTGAATCCACAAAAGCTTGGAGCTTGGACAACATTTCTTGAAGAAGTACCTTGGCCGAATCTTGGAGCAATTTTTGTTGTTAGACGCATCCATAAACCGATCAATGTAAGTGTGTTTCCGCCACTCTTCTTTGTTATTCATTCACATTTTATGCTTGATTTGATCTTGGGATTAAACCTAGAAATTCAACATACTGCAGGTTCACATCTTGTCCTCCGCACGCGTGAACATGAAACCTGCAAGATTGAGAATGAGAGAAGTAAATCGTATGAACGATTTAGTAAGTGAACAAAAAAGAAAAATTTTACATGATATTATATACATAATTAATTGAAAAGCTACGTCAAACCTAGAACGTGAATTATGACGTGATTTATACATGATACATGAAAATATATCATGATTTGATATAAACATTGAAACATGATATTGTGAACATGACATAAAATAGAAAACATGTTATGACCTAGACCGTGACATGAACTAGTCTTGAAATTGAAAATTGTAACGTGACTTGAAAAATGTAAACTTATCATGAATTGAAAACATAACTAAAAACATGACTGAATGTATAAACATGTATGCAACTGTAACATAAAAACGTGTCTATAAAATGTAATACCATAAACATGATGTTGAAAACATAACTTGAACTTGAATTATATCTTGAGTACATATTATATTGTTGGAAATGGTGATCGAGCACCATTTACTTTTTGTATGAATATTTATTATTTATGCAATGTAATATTTTCTTTATCATGATTATTTATTTATTTGTATGGTAATTTCTTACTTTTATTTATATATTGTAAATCTAAGTGTTAGATTACTCTAAGAGTTAGAGATTTCGAGTTTCACTCGGAACCTTAAATGAAATTAGTAAAGACCCGAGAGTTACAATATTTGGTGATATAGTTGCAAGAGTTGCAAATGGTGTTGAGAAATATCACGCATTCTCTCGAATATAAATTATTCATGGTCTAGATATATTGACATGGGTCGGTCATTATATTAGTAAGACTATTGCCTTGTCTATATATGTAATGGACATATGGTTTGTCTCAACAAACTGTCAGCTTAGTGGAAGTTCGTATAGAAATGCAGATATTCATTAGTGGAATGAATATCGAACAAACTAATAAAAGATGACTAATAGATATTCCATAAAACTGTCAATAGTTGTCTTTTCGAGTTGAGTAGTTATTGTGGTCCTTTGACTTGAGACACCACAGTGGTCTTATGAGTGATCCTCTGTGCTTGATATCATGTATGTCAGAGACCTTTTATTGTCTGACCTCTGGATGACTGTTAGGTATAGACCGATGCTCACGAAGATCGGTGTATGTTAATATGAGGATTCGTCAGTCCATATGGTTAGATTATGTTTCCAGAAAATTTCAGAGTATATTCCATTAATCTTATAGCCAAAAGTTTGTTGAAGAAATTGTTTCTTTAACATTATAAATAATATTGAAAAAAGTTTTGCATATATTATTTATTAATGGAATATGATTGTGAAAAGTTATTATATATTGAGTAGATAAGGTTTTGACAGTAAAAACTATAACCTTACTCAATTGGAGACGGTAATGACGAAGGGATTATACATTAACGTTTTAACCTCGACTTGTATGGTTCGACGTGTCGTGTTGTTTTTAGTCATGATTTGTAGGTGGGCAGAACTTCATGAATATGTATACGAATATATGATATATATATATATATATATAAGTAACAACCGAACGTGAGCCTAGAGAGTTCCATTATATTAAGTTTACTTCACTAGGGCGATTTTCATCAAATGTTGACAAAGTATTTTTTTTGGGTTTTAAGGATTAAATTCTTTGATCCGATAATTCATGAGATGAATTGAATTAATTAATTTTATATCAATAGTTAATATAAGTTTATTGTATAATAGATGTAAATTTGATTTACATTAAATTAGTAATTAATTAGTAAATTAATTTAATTGTTAATTAATGTACAAAATTAATTACTTGGCTTATACAAATAAAGGTTTTAATTAATTAAAGTAACTTTAGTTAATGCAATTGAATATTTTTTGTTAAAGTAACTAAATCATTTTATTGTGACTAAGTTGACTAAGTTGGTGAGATTAATTTTTAACTTTGGTCAAGTTAGCTTTTTGAAACATGTAGTGTAGAGAGAAGATGTCATTAAACCATGGTTTTTTTTTAATTAAATGATTTGTTTTTGTCTTTCCTTAAAATAACAAGAATAGAAAAATACAAAGGGGGCAACATCTCTCTCTTCCTCACCCTCACTGCCGAGACTTTGAAGAAAGAAAAGCTACTGGTTTTGTTTTTGTTTTGCTCTCAAAATCAAGCCAAAACTCTCCCAAAATATTACCCAACAAATAATCAAGTCCATGGAATTAATCCCTAAGTGTTAAGGGTTAATCTATGTTCTTGAAGTTTTTCTTTTTCCTAGGGTTTAAGTGTTGAATTTTTTGGAAAAGTTTGTTGTCATTCTTGAGTGATCAAACCACCTTTTGATCACCAAGATTTGTTCTTGGAGAAGCTCAATTTGGTGGAGATAGAAAGATTTCAAAGGTTTAAATTGCTTGAAGGATTTGGAAAAGCTTGGATGCAAAGCTTCAACAATTGGCAAGGATTGAAAGCTTTTGTTGGTAAATTTATTTTATAAATTTATTGTTGGGTTGTTGTTGATGAAAAAATTGTTTATGGAATTGTTGAATAATTATATGCATGAATGTGAGGAATTATTAAGCATTAATTTTATATGCTTGGATTATATTTGACAATTGTTGGATAATATTTTGATGCTTGGATAATTTTATTAAGTGTTGATAAAATTATTAAGTGTTTAGAATATTTATTTAAGCTTATGGAAATTATTTTGATGCATGGAAAATTAATATATGATTTTAGTGCATTGGAATAATTTTAAGTTTATGGAAATAAATATTTTAATAGTTTTTTTGGTATGGCCGATAAAAAAAAAAAATTTCCTCTGGATTAGATCCCGCGCGCGTTCTGCGCCTCGGCATATCCATTCTTCCTAACAAGTGGTATCAAAGCGATACATGCTTTTAATTATTAATGTTCCTTACAATTTTTTTCTTAATTGTATAAAATGCCCATGCATACATTTAATAGTAGATTACATGTTTAGACATTTTATTGTACATGCATACATTTAAATATTTGTATGCATTTGAGCTTGTTGAAATCTCTACACTAGATCTAAGTGTCAAAATATTACATAGTCCGACTTGTCTATACGGTTTTAGTTAAACCATTATGATTATTCACAATATTGCTAAAGCGTGAGGGATTGATTGTAATGTTTTTTTCTAATCCGGTTAAGCATGAGATAAGTTGAATCTAAGAGAAAATATTATCCAATATTGCAAAAGCGTGAGGTTAATATTAGTATCCTACTTTCGACTATAGACAAGTTGATCTAAAAATTGAATTATCCAATATTGCTAAAGGGTGAGGATAAGATTCGATTTTGGACCGAATGCAAGAGTTGCATGAGATGCAATTGACAATGGTTGTCTACCTCTCGAATTTACAATGGTCAATATTACTAAAGCGTGAGACTTTTGTAAATGTCAAGAAGGATCTACTTCTCATTGTGAGATTTAAGAGTTAAATTTCCATATTCTTGTTTGTAGAGATTATAAAGAATATGTAAGACAATGCGAGGGCACTTTATAGAAAAAGTAATTCCATACTCTATTTAGTGTTTTTTATCATGATATTTAAATATTATTTTCCGCTTAATTTTATTTTATCTTGTGTAGATAGAATGTCTGTTTTGAACCCGCTTTGCATATACTTGATACGCATAGCCTTCAGGGTGCTGTTAATTATAATGTTTGGCTCATTAATCTATGAATTCTCTGTCAAGCGGAGCAACTTGAATATGTTCTAGATCGCCCAGTACCCGCAAGGGTTTCGGATGATGCTTCAGATGAGGAACGTGAGACGTTCAAAAGATGGAAGGATGATGATCAAAAAGTCCGATCATACATCTTGGGATCTTTGATTCCAGATCCATCTTGTTGCATATGAAGGAACTATTTAGTGATCGACTTTAAGTCTTTCAAGGACTTTAATGTTAACTTTAACATGCATAAGATGCTTCCCACCTAATCTGAGTTGCACAATATGTTGCTAACGGCTCAAGATGACATGAATAAAAATAGTTCTGCATTCATGGTCACTGATGCTTTTTCTTCTGGACCTTCTCAGGCTTCTCAAAAGCTGGCTGGGAAGAAACATAAAAAGAAAAAGAAAGTTGCAGGTAAAGGTCCTAAGGTTGCTTCTGCAGGGGTTTCTAAACCAAAGGTGAAGACAGATGTTGCAAAAGGAAAATGTTTCCAATACGGCAAACTTGGACACTGGAAATGCAATTGTCCAAAGTATTTAGCTTCTTTGAAGAAAGCACCCTCAGGTATTTGTTTTCCTATTATTGACATTACACTTGCTTTTGATTCTAGTTCGACTTGGGTGTTAGACACCGCTTGTCCCTCTCATATTTGCAATTTATTGCAGAATCTGAGGGAAACTAGAAGATTAAAGTTGGGAGAGATCCGGCTACGAGTAGGGAATGGAGATTCTCTACAAGTAGAAGCAGTAGGAATTTTGTTTTTGAAACTCTCTGATGAATGTAATATTAAACTTAATAACTGTTATTTTATGTCGTCTATGATACGACAAAGTATCTCACTTCCTGTACTTGACAACGAAGGATTTCATATAAATATTAAAGATGTTCTTTTGAATTTATATGATAATATGAATGTTTTGCTTGTTTCATGTCCCATGGTTGATGGTCATTACATTCTAACAAAAATTCATGATGCTTTTAATATAGAGAAATCTAAAAGGAAAAGATCGGATGAAATAAATAGCACAGAAATGTGGCATATGAGATTAGGTCATATAGGCATAAAAAGCCTAACCAAACTAGTTAAGGATGGTTTGATATCGGATCTAACCATAAAACCTTTACCAGTTTGTAAATATTGTATTCAAGGTAAAATGACCAAATCCTCATTTAGTGGTGTTGGACACCGTGCTAATGATTTATTTGAACTTGTACATTTCGATAAATGTGGTCCAATAAATCATGCTGCCATGGGTGGATTTCAATACTTTGTAACTTTTATCGATGATTTGTCACGATATGGTTATATGTTTCTTATGAAACACAAATCGAAAACTTTTGAAAAGTTCAAAGAATACCGATTTGAAGTAGAGAAACAAACTGGAAAACTCTTGAAAAGCCTTCGATCAGATTGGGGCGGTGAGTACATGAGTAGTGAGTTCGTGAGTTATTTAAAAGAGAATGGGTATCTCGCTCAGTATGCTCCTCCAAACACTCTTCAACACAATGGTGTTTCGGAGAGGAGAAATCAAACTTTATTAGATATGGTTCGATCGATAATAAGTTTTATTGATCTACTTATATACTTGTGGGGCCATGCTCTAGACACTGCCGCTCATCTTCTGAACAAAGTTCCATCGAAAGCCGTTCCGACCACTCCGTATGAGTTATGGACTGGAATGAAACCGAGTCTTAAGTATGTTAAGATTTGGGGTTGTTCTGCTTATGTAAGAGTTGCACAGCGGGATAAACTTGCACCTAGAGGGTACAAGTATCGATTCATTAGATATCCTAAAAATTCCATAGGATATCAGTTCTATGATCCTGAGAACCAAAATGTGTTCATGGCTCGAAAAACAACTTTCTTAGAAACATAATTTTTATTAGAAAGTGCAGATCATAGAATGATTGATCTTGATGAAGTCAATCAAAGTAACATTGAATCGACGATAGAACCAGAAGTTCAGGAAAATAAGATACCTTTGACACAACCACCTCGTCGGTCACAAAGGATATCGAGACCCCCTATCAGGTACAGGACGACATCTGACGATGCCCTCGATGTTATCTTAATCGAAGAAAAAGATCATTTGACCTACAGAAAGACGATGTTATACATCGATGCGGAGAAATGGCTGGAAGCTATGAAATTCGAGATTGCCTCAATGCATTATAATCAAGTCTGGGACTTGGTTCCGCTTCCCTACGAAATTATTCTTATCAGTTGTAAATGGGTTTACAAGAGGAAGCGAGGACCCGATGGAAATGTTGAAACTTTTAAGGCCCGACTAGTAGCAAAAGAATATACTCAGAAATCTGGTATTGCTTATGAGGAAACCTTTTATCCTGTAGCCATTTATTAGCTATTGTCGCACATTATGATGATGAAATTTGGCAGATGGATGTGAAAATGGCTTTTCTGAATGGAAATCTTGAGGAAGATATCCATATGGAATAACCCGAGGGATTTGCATTCGCCAAAGATCCCAATCTGGTATGTAAGCTTAAAAAGTCTATTTATTGACTTAAATAAGCTTCCCATAGTTGGAATCTTCATTTTGACGATGTGATCAAATCGTCTGGTTTCATTAAAAACGAAGAGGAATCATGTGTCTATAAAAAGGCTAGTGGGAGCATGGTAGTCTTTTTAGTGCTTTATGTTGATGATATAATTTTTATCGGAAACGATATAGGTATGTTACAATCTTTCAAAGCCTATCTAAGTAATAATTTCTCCATGAAGGATTTGGGAGAGGCCTTTTATATATTAGGTATAAAGCTTTATAGAGATAGAGCGAGGATGTTGATAGGACTCTCTCAGTCCAAGTAAATTGATTTGATCCTAGAAAGGTATAATTTGTTGACTGTAAGACAATTAATGCGCCTTTTAACCATGGTATTCATCTGTCTAAGAAAATGTGTCCTAAGACAAATGATGAAAGGGCTAAAATGGTTAGCCAACCTTATGATTCCACCATTGGTAGCATAATGTATGACATGTTATGTACTAGACCTGATATCAGCATGTCTATAAGTGTTACAAGTCGTTATTAGTCTGATTCGGGTTAGGACCATTGGATGGTTGTGAAATATATCTTGAAATACCTTAAGGGTACAAAGGATAAGTTTCTCATTTATGGAGAAAATGACTTACAATTGAGAGGTTACAAGGATTCAGATTTTCAATCTGATCTAGATGATAGAAAGTCTACATCTGGGTTTGTGTTTTCTCTCAATGGCGGTGCCATTAGTTGGAAGAGCACTAAGCAGGGTTCGATTGTTGATTCCACCACCGAGGCAGAATACATTGCTGCTTCTGAAGCCGCAAAGGAAGCTGTCTGGATCAAAAAGTTTGTTACGGAGCTTGGAGTATTCCCATTTATAGTAGATCATATTCCATTATACTGTGACAACAATGGTACGATAGCTCAAGCCAAGGAACCTCGCGCTCATCAGAAATCTAAGAATGTGGAACGAAAGTATTACATAATTAGAGAAATTTTGGCTAGAGGTGACATTTTAGTTTGTAAAGTACGAACTGAAGAAAATGTAGCGGGCCCACTGACTAAAGCCTTAACTCCCAAGTTGTTTGAGAAGCACGTGGAGTCTATAGGTATTAAATACCATCGTGAATGGCACTAGATCAAGTGGGAGTGTTGGAAATGGTGATCGAGCACCATTCACTTTTTGTATGGATATTTATTATTTATGCAATGTAATATTTTCTTTATCATGATTATTTATTTATTTGTATGGTAATTTCTTACTTTTATTTATATATTGTAAATCTAAGTGTTAGATTACTCTAAGAGTTAGAGATTTCGAGTTTCACTCGGAACCTTATATGAAATTAGTAAAGACCCGAGAGTTACAACATATGGTGATATAGTTGCAAGAGTTGCAAATGGTGTTGAGAAATATCACGCATTCTCTCGAATATAAATTATTCATGGTCTAGATATATTGACATGGGTCGGTCATTATATTGGTAAGACTAGTGCATTGTCTATATATGTAATGGACATATGGTTTGTCTCAACAGACTGTCAGCTTAGTGGAAGTTCGTATAGAAATGTAGATATTCATTAGTGGAATGAATATCGAACAAACTCATAAAAGATGACTAATAGATATTCCATAAAACTATCAATAGTTGTCTTTTCGAGTTGAGTAGTTATTATGGTCCTTTGACTTGAGACACCACGGTGGTCTTGTGAGTGATCCTCTGTGCCTGATACCATGCATGTCAGAGACCTTTTATGGTCTGACCTCTGGATGACTGTTAGGTATAGACCGATGCTCATGAAGATCGGTGTATGTTAATATGAGGATTCGTCAGTCCATATGGTTGGATTATGTTTCTTGAAATTTTTCAGAGTATATTCCAGAAATCTTTTGGCCAAAAGTTCATTGAAGAAATTGTTTCATTAACATTATAAATAATATTGAAAAGAGTTTTGCATATATTATTTTTTAATGGAATATGATTGTGAAAAGTTATTATATATTGAGTAGATAAGGTTTTGATAGTAAAAACTATAACCTTACTCAATTGAAGATGGTAATGACGAAGGGATTATACATTAACGTTTTAATCTCGACTTTTATGGTTCAACGTGTCGTGTTGTTTTTAGTCATGATTTGTAGGTGGGCAGGCCTTCAATATGTATACGAATATATGAGATATATATGTATATATATAAGTAACAACCGAACGTGAGCCTAGAGAGTTCCATTATATTAAGTTTACTCGTTGAGCACAAGGGCGATTTTTCGTCAAATGTTGACAAAGTATTTTTTTTTTGGTTTTTAAGGATTAAATTGTTTGATCCGATAATTCATGAGATGAATTGAATTAATTAATTTTATATCAAGAGTTGATATAAGTTTATTGTATAATATATGTAAATTTGATTTACATTAAATTAATAATTAATTAGTAAATTAATTTATTTGTTAAATTAATGTATAAAATTAATTACTTGGTTTATCAAATAAAAGTTTTAATTAATTAAAGTAACTTTAGTTAATGCAATTGAATTTTTTTTTGTTAAAGTAACTAAATCATTTGATTGTGACTAAGTTGACTAAGATGGTGAGATTAATTTTTAACTTTGGTCAAGTTAGCTTTTTGAATCATGTGGTGTAGAGAGAAGATGTCATTAAACCATGGTTTGTTTTTTAATTTAATGATTTATTTTTGTTTTTCCTTAAAAATAACAAGAATAGAAAAATACAAATGGGGCAACATCTCTCTCTTCCTCACCCTCACTGACGAGACTTTGAAGAAAGAAAAGCTACTGTTTTTTTTTTTTATTTTGCTCTCACAATCATGCCAAAACTCTCACTACATATTACCCAACAAATAATCAAGTCCATGGAATTAATCCCTAACTGTTAAGGGGTAATCTATGTTCTTGAAGTTTTTCCTTTTCCTAGGGTTTAAGTGTTGAATTTTTTGGAAACGTTGGTTGCCATTCTTGAGTGATCAAACCACCTTTTGATCACCAAGATTTTTTCTTGGAGAAGCTTAATTTGGTGGAGATAGAAAGATTTCAAAGGTTGAAATTGCTTGAAGGATTTGGAAAAGCTTGGATGCAAAGCTTCAACAATTGGCAAGGATTGAAAGCTTTTGTTGGTAAATTTATTTTATAAATTTATTGTTGGGTTGTTGTTGATGAAAAAATTGTTTATGGAATTGTTGAATAATTATATGCATGTATGTGAGGAATTAGTAAGCATTAAAGTGTATAGAAAAATAATCTATGGATGATATATTGATTTTATATGCTTGGATTATATTTGACAATTGTTGGATAATATTTTGATCCTTGGATAATTTTATTAAGTGTTGATAAAATTGTTAAAGTGTTTAGAATATTTATTTAAGCTTATGAAAATTATTTTGATGCATGGAAAATTAATATATGATGATATATGATTTTAGTGCATTGGAATAATTTTACGTTTATGGAAATAAATATTTTAATAGTTTTTTGGGTATGGCCGATACAAAAAAAAAAAATTACTCGGGATTAGATCCCGCACGCGTTCCACTGCCTCGGCATATACGTTCCTCCTAACATATGTTACCATCCATTCGGAATCAGATATATAATTTATGTCCGGGTTTCCATCCTATATACTAAAGAGGGACATACGACCAGATTTGCATATCTCAGGAATGTCCGGCTGGACTTGTAATGTGCCTAGCCGGACATCCTTCATGGATCATAACAAGCAAACAAGAAACTTGCGTGATATAAATAAATGAAACAACTAACATGCATAAACTCGAACGTGATGCACGTCTGACCGTAGATACTATATTACAACAGAACTAAAAACACACCAGTGAAAGTCAATGTGCCCTAATGCCGTACCTTTTAGGCTAAGAAGACACCTCTTAAAACTGGATCAATGCTAAGTTACTTGCCAGAATGAGGGAACTCCAAGGGTTTCTGGATATTCTCTCACAGTTTTCTCTTACTCTCTTCAGACTTGCACAGTGTATGACCGCTTAGGACTCAAGATTCTAGGTTTAAATTTCAAAGCTCTAAACTTAAGGTAAAAAAACTACCAAGTTCAAGGGTTTGGCACTAATTTATAGTGCCCAAACAGAGACTGAAATGGGAAGGGGATCCATGATTCCCTTAATGTCTCCAGTGATTACCAATCTACATCGTCAGTTAAAAATCGATAAATATCCGGCTAGATGTATATTTCAGTATATAAGTCTGGTCCGACATGATCACGCTAGTGATTTCAGTAATTGAATATCTGCACACTGACAAACAGCCCCACACAAATCTGGCTATACATTTATTTGAAATATATGTATGGCTGGAAATCCACCAAACCTGTGATGCTTGTGATTGAAAATCTACACACTCACTAACAGTTGTTTCATATCCGACCGGATTTAGGGTTTACGTGGTATATATGTAGGAACCACTTTCCTGGCGCAGCGGAAATACGTTAGGCACCCCGGATCGGACTTGAAAAAGTTTTCCGCCCTTCTATTTGAGTGGCCGAATATTACCAACACCAAGACTGAATATTTACATCTGTTTTGACAAAATTTCAGCCCCGGACCAGCCCCCGAACAGCTCCAAATAGCGACACAAAACCTTGACTGTTTTTGACACGAAATGCACCTAATTCATTGTCCAGTTCAGCCCTTGTATGAATCAATTTCTGATATGTTTTAGGTATGATTTTTCAGCAAAACATAGTCCCAACACAGCCTCAAAATACCCCTTAAAGTTCCCTAAAAATTCTGGATCAAACGCAAAACAAACCGAGCCCCGTTTCACCAAAACAACGTGCGGCAGTGAGTAAAAACAATGCTTAATACCGTGTGTCAAGGAAGAAGGAAGATAATGGATTTTTGTTTGACACCAAAAAGTCTTTCGAGCTATATCTCGTTACTAACAGAACTTAGGGTGGGCTACCCCTCTAATTATTTTTACCTTAAGTACCATTGATTGTCTAATGAATGATTTATCCATAACCATTATGAATTTTAATCTTTCTATTCGTAATACAGAGACTCGAGTGCTCTAATCATTCAAGTACCGAATCATCCCTTAAGAAAGATACTCATTTACTTCTCGTAAGAATGAGTGAACTCAATATCTATGTAAAACGTCCCCAGCTACAAACCAAACCATGTCCCCAAAGTACGTAGCTATTGGTCGAGATTGTTATACCAACCTCACCTTTGTAAATCAAAGGACAAAACCTGCCATGCAAGAGTTCGTAGTACACTCAGGATTAAGATCAATCCATATATGACTATCTGGTAGATCGAAATGAATTTCTTTGTTTAATGGAAATTATAAAAACTCATTTTTATCTGGGTCCAGACATATATGATCACATCATACAAGGTGCCTCTATTCTCATGTCTCCACATTGACGATCCCGGATCAAGATCGCCATACAATTATAGAATGGACCGTAGTTAAAGATAAACCACAAATAAAGTACCTGTTTTGTTTGCTCTCTATGGACTATTTTAGATTACTAACTTAAGACTTAAATCCTCATATGCATGACACTCATAACTTAAGTTTGAAGGCACATGACTAATCTAGGGTAAACATGATAATATACAATATGTGATATTAAACACTTTGATAAATGAATAATACATCATTTTATTTCATAAAACATAATACCGTTTACATTACGTGATGCTCTAAGGCATATATCCCAACAATCTCCAACTTGCACTAGACAAAATGAGACATGTCACGTAATCCTCAAGCATCTTGTTGACCTTCAAACACTTTAGCCAACAAGGTCTTTGTAAATGGATTAGCCAAGTTCTCTGCAGATGCAATCTTTGTAATATAAACATCTCTTTTATGTACTATCTCCCTGATAAGATGATATTTCCTCTTTATATGTTTTATTCTCTTGTAATGTCTTGGTTCCTTTGAATTTTTCATTACACCACTATTATCGCAATAAATTGTGAGTGGTTTATCCATAATTGGAACGATTTTCATATCTCCCAAGAACTTACAGAGCCAGACTGCTTCCTTAGCTGCTTCGCAAGTTGCGACATACTCAACCTCCATGGTGGAGTCAGCAATACAAGATTGATTTATACTCCACCATACTATAGCCTCACCACCTAGGGTAAATACTGATCCAGATGTTGTTTTCCTAGAATCGATATCCGTCTGAAAATCAGAGTCTGTATATCCTCTTAGGATCATATCCTCACCAGAATACACAAGCATATAATCTCTCGTTCTCTTATGATACTTGAGAATGTGTTTCACAGCCACCCAATGATCCAATCCTGGGTTAGATTGAAATCTACTGACTACTCCCACTGCAAAGCAGATGTCTGGTCTCGTGCATAACATAGCATACATGAGACTACCAACTGCTGAGGCATATGAGATATGTCTCATTTCCTCTTCTTGAGGTGTCTTAGGAGACTGTTCATTTGACAAGTGAATTCCATGTCGATAAGGCAAATTGCCTTTCTTGGAATTCTGCATCCCAAATCGCACAAGGATCTTGTCGATGTAGGATGTCTAAGATATAGGTAACATATGTTTATTACGATCTCGAAGTATTTGAATCCCAATAACATAACTAGCCTCTCCCAAATCTTTCATTTGGAATTGGTTAGCTAGCTAGGTTTTGACGTCCGATAATATCTTTACATCATTCCCAATGAGTAAAATATCATCGACGTATAAAACAAGAAAAACCACATTTCTGTCAATGACATGCTTGTATACACAAGGCTCATCAACATTCTGCTCAAAGTCATAAGACTTGATCGTAGTATCAAATCTTAGTTCCAAGATCAAGATGCTTAATTGAGTCCATAAATGGACCTTTACAGCTTGCAAATATTTTTCTCTTGACCTTCAGTTATAAATTTCACTGGTTGTACCATATAGTGTTGGGGTCATATCAGGGAGGCGCAGCGGAAGAAGCGTGGTTCGGGCGAAATCATAGTTTAAAATTTTGAAACTTACGAATAAATTATTTAATATCCAATATTAATAATTCAATCATATTTCATCTAAAAATATTTATTAGATATCATATAATGACATAAATAATAAAGAAACACCGCGAAACTTTTGCGAAAATATTTTTTTCCGCAAAATAGCATAAAACGTGTTTCCGACCGAACCGACCGACCAATGCATATGGGGACTCCCCAGGTCAGCCCCAAAAATATTTGGACTGTTCGTGGACTACCATAACAGTGCCTAGTTCACTGTTTGGGCAGTCGTTACCTAGTAACGCATTTTTTCTTCGTTTTCTCATATTTTCACTCTGAAACAATTTCTGATAAATATTTTTCTTGGACAATTAAAATAAATCAATTTATTCTAATTAATCAATAAATAAAAACTGAATTTTTATCTGAAAAATCAAATTTATCATTAATTGTCGTGAGACCCCTAAACTTTGCATTTTGATCATTTTGGTCCTTAAATGGTCAAATACATATTTAAGTGATTCCAAATCAATACAAAAATAATTTATACATGTCTAATACATGAAAATATAATTTGCAACACAAATCCAGAATTTTTCCAGAATTGCCGAACAGCCCCAATATTTTTCAAGATTTGCAATTTGGTCCTTTTTGGTTCAAAACACATCAAGATCAAATCCAATCGATCCCAAATTTAATATACATCATATATATATCAAATTACATCACATATATGAAAAGCCCCAAAATTGGATTGGGTTTAGAACCCTAATTTCATAAATTACACCAATTACACAATTTACACTAAATTGATCAAATTTAATACTTTAACCAATCCAATTCCACACCAATCAAGTCTCACCATCATGAAACAACTCAAGAAAAATTCTAGGTTATTTATGAATGGCTAAGCAACTCTAGAATGGTAACTTTATTCACCTATTAATTAAATAAGCTTAATTACTCCTAATTAGCTTATTAATTAATTATACATGCTAAACACCTTCAAACAAGTTTCCAACACAATAATTCACATAATTAACATTAGAGAAAATTATAATCTACACAATTTGAAGCATAGAAATATAGAAATAATTTCTCAGTTGAAGAAAATTAGAAATAACTTACAAAAACTCAAAGTTTCCAAGCTTTTCTCCATTTGTTCTTCACTTTTTCTCTCAATTTTAACTTAATGAATTTTTGAAAACCTTGTCTAACCTTTTGAAATTGAAAACAAAAAAACTCTTATGTAATTTTTGCCCCTTGGGCGTGAGCCATAGAAGGAAAAATAAATAATAAGCATTTCAATTTGTTTTATTTCAATTGGTACAAGTTTACATTAATAAAAATAACAATTATCTTTGATAAAGTAAACTTACAAATGGACCTCTAATATCATGCCATTTAAAAGCTTAAATAAAGCAAATAATGACTTAAGATATTTGTTATATTAATTAATTTAATTATTTAACAATTAATAATTAAATAATAAATATAAATATCTTAAATATATATATTATATTTACATTAAATATCTCAAATACATTTATTAATGATATATATCAAATATCACAATTTGATGTTTTATTAATATGTATTTAATAAAATCAAGTATTAAATACAAATACACATTAATTCGGAAATGACCGTTAGGTCTAGATTACATGTATTTTTCGTTTAACCGTTAAACGAGTTATAAATAATCAGTATTATTCATAACAGTTGTCCTAGTGTTCTACGAGTATATTTCATTAGTGAGACTCTCTAGATTTAGGCATATCCGTCACAAAATCCAATTTCGTGTCAATAATTCACTCACCCGTAAATTATGACGACCACAGATAAACTCGCTGAATCATACAGGTCGAGGTCATTGCATATGTATAATCCATCCGTCACAGGTATCCTGATTATTCCAGAGATATAGATATAAACGTCAAATCTCTATAGGTATAATCGTATCGACGTATCTATTAGCAATCCCTTAATAACACTTAGAACTGATTTCTACAGTGTACCACGACAATGGATTTAATAGACTGCTAATCATACAATGGACACATATGTCTTGTACACAGGACTGACGGATCCTATATTGATATACACAGGATATCATGAGCATGAGTCCATACCCAACGAACAAGAGAATGTCTAATTTAAATAGATCGGTGACGTGACTACCATCTAAGTGTGGAGGATAACTCATATATCCACAGTGATATCTCAAGTCAAAGAATCACTATGCTACTTAACCCAAGAAGATTCCTATTGACGTTGGTGTATCATCTATTAGGTAATCTTCGGTGAGTCGTTCAGTGTTTATCAAATAAATACCTACATGTCTATACGAGTCTCCCGAGACTCGTGGTTCATTGCGATAAACCATCGGACCAAGTCCGATATACGATATATACTGGTCTCAACGGATTTTATTAACCGACCCGTGTCAGTAAATCTTGACCAGGAACTAAATTTGATAATATATTTCTGTTGGGTTTCTAAAGTCATCCCAAGATCAATTAAAGCATGAAATAATGTGAATACGTAAAAGAAGTATAGCGGAAATATACTCACTTTGATCGGTAGAGAGGATGTGTGTAGAACAAAAGTTTTGCTTTGAGAAGTGCTTCAAGATCTCCTCTTTGAAGTTGTTTGTTGAAGCTCCAAGCTTGAAGGTAGAGATTCCAAACCCAATGGGGAGGTTTCCCTAACACCTTGTATGAACTCTTTGTGTGCTAGCAAAGGAAAATTTTGCAACAAAATTTTCCCTTTTGAACTTGTTGAATTCGGCCAAGGAGAGAAATTTGGGAGAGTTTTGTTTTCTTGTATTTTGTTTCAAAAACCAAATACCACTTATGAAAAAGTCAAAACAATTTTGGTATATCCTTTTCCAAAAAGCAAAACCAAGTTTGGAGGAAAAATGCCATTAATGCCTCAAACTACTCCCATCAATCAAAAATTGACTAGATGTCAATCACCAAAAAGTGACAAGACATCCATCACTTAAGTGACATTTGATGTGACTCGTGATGTGGCTTGTGGGCCCCACTTAAATTAAAATCTGAGTGGGCCGCAAACACATTCCGGGCCCGGGTTCGTTAATTCTAAATTAACAAATTTTCCGTTACGACTTAATTAAATTAAATTTAATTGAATAATTATGCCTAGCAAAATTACCGTTAAAGTCGCTCACGAATTAATTCTAAATTAATTCGTTCGTCCGAATTAAAATCCAATTTTAATTTTGCGTCGAAATCCAATTTCATTTAATATATCGAATATATTATTTTATCGATTAATTCCGAATTAATCATTCTCTCTCTTCTAATTGATTTTTATCCCAGATAAATTCTCACCGTAATTAATCCCAGATTAATTATGTTCGAGTCATACGTCATTGGTGAATCTTCGGGAAGCGACCCATGAGATCCCTGGATATGTTGCCAGTAAATCCGATCGTCGGACTATCCAAACACGTGCGTACCTCCTACCACGTTCTTACCGATTTACGAGACATGGTTGGCTTCTAGTAAAGCGTCGTGCCTACCCAATTCTCCAGAAATATTCTTTTAAGGAAATGTATTCTATGACATGCGTAGTATACGTAGTATTGCGCATTACGATCCAGTATGTCACATGCAATGTCTGGGGCTGGAATAGTGTCTACCCCGTACGAAGCATATATCGGATCACAAGCAACTAGTCTCTATAATCCGATAATCATGACCTTGTCATATTATCCTGATAGTTGCAACATAATAGAGAACCGGTTTTGTATCGCTGCATGATCATCATCTCCATATGACTGAAGTGATGCTTTCGTCTTGACATCACACCCAATACACTACGATTCTCAATAAACCCAGAAGAGGCGTACACATAACCTGTTAAAGTCCCGGACGACCAAAACCAAAGCGTATTGATTGTCGCAAGTACTAGCGATGCAAGTCTCAGGTAAGACCAAATACACCTACCCTGATTCGGATTCCCATAGACACATAGTCATACTACCAAAGGGATTCCGAGTGACCGGTGCAAACACACGCGTATAACGCAAGCGCACGTATCGTTCAAGTAGTATAAAAATATCGATCCCACGAGGACTTAATTTCTACTGTTGTTATTAATTATTGAATCTATTTATTTACAGATATCTAATTATAGGGAGAAGGGAATTGATTGCTTTGATTGGTTGAATGTGGAATTGCTTAATAAAAATAAAATAAACAAAATAAAATACTAAGGAAAATAAAATAAACAGACTCAAAAGATCTAGGGTCGTGACTCCACACAATACTGTTAAAAGGATGAATTGATTCTCTTATTTATGTGTACTAATTCAGTTTGCTAACCTGGAACACGAAAATATGCAAAAGCCTCTTCCGATGGTCAGACGCAAATACCCAGTATAACCCAATTGAACCATATGTCTATGTCAACCACATTACCTGGATTCATTAAGTTTAAGTTCCAATTATGGCTACCCCCGCCCGACAGGTATATTCCTATCCTGTAAGGAAATCTATTAAAAGGGTTATCTATCCTCAAGGAAGATCGTGGGCTATTGAATCTAAGGCTGAAACCTAAAATCCCTATGTCTAGTTCATTTTAGATTTACCCCATCAATCTTATTAATTGCCAGTTAACAAGACGCATTAAGCTTAAGACTCAATAAACAAACTAAAGAACTACCCATAAAAAGAAAATCAATTATTAAGTGTGTGTATTGTGTTTCATCACTTCCCTAGAATAAAAATAAAATACTGGGGGTTGAGGATCCACTTTTACTATTTATAATTTAGATATCTCCCTTAATATAATACAGAAATAAAACATGATATTACCGACCAGCCATAAAGGCGGTATTCCTTATTAAGTCAAATTAAGTCCGACCAGCCATAAAGGCGGTAATAGTAATTGAACATAAACCAGCCATATAGGCGGTAATTACATGTCACCTAAAGACCAGCCATATAGGCGGTGCCACATTATGTCAATAAATAAAACCAGCCATTAAGGCGGTAATCTTTTATATTTTGAATTATAATTTCCATATTATATTTAAGGAAGATTAATAAAAATAAAAAAATAAAAGCTTCACCTTATCCTCAGCGGTAAATTAACTACTAAACATTAAATAAAGGTAGAAGAAGAGAACTACTATTACTGAAAATTAAAAGACATAAATTAAAAATATTATTTATATATACAAAAATATATGCTTCCTATAAAATCAGGGAGAATTTCCCAAGGAGAGCATGAAGAAAAATGAATCTGGCGGCCTCCTTTTATAGGCTGATTTTGGTCCAGCGTCGCGACGCTGAAATTGCACTAGCGTCGCGACGCTGGAAACAGTTCACGCGGAGTCCACGCGGGTTTGACCACGCGTCTGTCGGCAGCAATAATTGAGCCACGTGTCACGCTCTGGTTGGCTGGCGATGCGGTCCAATGAAATCCTGCCACGTGTCATCTTGTGATTGGGTGGAAATTTGGTCTAATAGAATGGTGACACGTAGCGTGCTCTGATTCATCGATTATTCGGTCCAATAGGAAGAGGACACGTGGTACGCGCTTGGTATGGTCCAATCAGATGTTAACACGTGGCGGCCGGCGCACGTTAGCATAACCGTTGTGATGGTGACACGTGTCAAGCGCACGTTAGCATGATCGGTGCACGTTAGCAAAGTTGACCAGTCAGATTTTGACACGTGGCTGACGGCGTACGTTAGCAGGTCCGGCGCATGCTGGGCATCGCGACGCGCAAGGCTTCAGCGTCGCGACGCGCCAAAGACCAAAATATTCCTGTTGACGCATTTTTGTCCGTTTTTGCCCCAAATTTCCTCCAGTGCTTTCCAAACTTTATTTATCTGCAGAATAACAACAAAACAAATCAAAAGTTCATAAAACTCGAGAAACAATACAAAACATTAGGCTAAATGAGTGGGAATACTGATATAAATACCACTCATCACACCCCCAAACCTAACATTTTGCTAGTCCTCGAGCAAAACATAGAATAAAATAACATAATTAAAATTTAACTAAGCCACTTTCGTAAGGATCACAGTTGCATTTAGCGTATGCAACAAGCCTTTAAACCCCTAGGTGTCCCTAGTGGACGAGTTGTAGTCTCGTGAGGGTTTACAGCAACGATACCCACAAACGTTTTACAAAAGTAAAAAGTTAGTTAAAACTAATGCACACAAAAGCAAAAAGACAAGAGAAAAGAGAAGTTAGTGACTAATCAAGTGAAACTTCTACTCCAAGTTACTAGTTGTTTTGTTTCATTCTAAATTACCGAATAAGTAAATTCTCCGATTATTTTTACCATTCTCCATATACACAGCTAACAAAATATTAATCAATTCATTTTTGCCCACAACAGTCACAAGTGTAGTTGATAAGAGAGTAATATTTTTGTCCTAAAGTTCTATCAGATTTCTCACCTTTTTGTAGCAATGGAATAATTTTTCTGATTTTTCTGATTTTTTCTTTGATTTTTCTGAATTTTGACTTTTTATTTATATACAATACCTTCCGTCTATGTA
Source organism: Zanthoxylum bungeanum (assembly GCA_019454045.1). Lineage (NCBI taxonomy): Eukaryota > Viridiplantae > Streptophyta > Magnoliopsida > Sapindales > Rutaceae > Zanthoxylum > Zanthoxylum bungeanum. Next base: position 41,056 of record SKCR01019407.1, on the reverse strand, counting down.
GCGAGCTTTGGGTCGGTGGCTCCCAAACCAGTTGGCTTTAGGGCACCAGGTGTTAAGACACCCCTACGGACTTAATTACCCAGACTTCAGATATATATATTTTTGCAGCATCTTTGATCCATGTAACGAGTTTTGGGCCAGTGACTCCCAAACCAATTGGTTTTAGGGCACTAGGTGTTAAAACACCCTTACAGACTTAATAACCCGGATCTTAGATACTTTATTTTTGTAAATCATAATTTTTTTTTATTACTCCATTGCTTTTTATAGATGCTTCCTCCAATTAAACTAGAGCACGGAATATTACAAACTTTTCAATTACAGCTCATGTCTGTATGTTACTATGCATATTGATAATACTTGTCAACTGAGCATATGAAGATTCATTTTAGTCAGTGTTAAGGAGAATTCACGAATTAAATAATTTAAAAGGAGATAAACAAAAATTAACTTGTTTCGAAATAGGTTTGAGATACATCTCAGGAGTGGAAACTCCTTACTCAGCTATCCTTTACCAATTTCTCATTTTTAGTCAAAACACAAAAACGCAAAATATTTTTGTAATTTTTGAAAAATTTTCATTTTTTTTGTATTTTTCGAAAACTTTTGGACTAAAAATAAAAACATAATACAAACAAGTACTATTAACTATACCTCACCCCCAAACCTAAATGAGACATTGTCCCCAATGTCTTAAACAGTAGAAGAAGAGTTTAGAAGATAGTACCTGATTAGTTGAACTACCGATTAAGATCTATGTCCAGTTTACGCTTCTTACCACGATCGTTGTCTGTCCAGTCCAACTTGGAGAGAATGGGATCGAGTTTTGGTTCAAAAGCTATGATTTGTTTAATTAATTCTTCGGCCTTTGTCGCAGTCAGGAAGATATCATGTACTGATTTCGTGACGAACTCATGTCTTTTGGCTTCTGCAAGAAATACAAACAGAAAATCGAAGAAATGCTCAATGTTAAGTAACCCAATGGGCTTCCGATGAATATTTAAGTGCGCCCATGATGCTACTGTAAACATTTCCTCAAACGTCCCAAGCCCTCCTGGTAACGCAATAAACGCATCTGCAGTATTGATCATTTCATGAATTTGTTCGGGCATTCCAGATACGATGCGTTCATCTCCATTTGTTTGTCCGATTAAGTGTTCGTCTGCCAAAGGTTTTGGAATGATTCCCAAAACATGACCGCCACCATCCTGAACAGCTTTTGAAATACTTCCCATCAATCCAAGATTGCCACCGCCATATACCAGGTGCATATTTCGCTCCGCTATGACTCGCCCCAATTCCTTCGCAGCCTCGATGAATTCTGGTTTATTACCAGAATTGGATCCACAGAAAACACAAATTCGCTTGATTCACTACTGTGAAGTTGCTTCCATTTTCACTCTCTTATTTAGATGTGTATCTCTGAATGGGTTGAAGAGAAAATGCAGTGCTGAATTTATAGACCTGGAAATGGGTGAGTAATAATTGCACTAGTATCTGTCAAATGACAATTATTAGATGAACGTTAAAATAAATCGTGAAAAGTCAAAAAGTTTAGATCTTGTCGGCGAAAATAAAGATAAGTACAAAAGAAAAGCAAATCAAAGCAATAATTAAGGCAACGGAATTGTGTACGCAATACGCCACTCGCGTAGTATAAATTCATTAGGATGTGTCTCAAGATTTCATTCCTTACTCAGCCATCGCCAATGAATTGTTTCTCATCTTTGATTGCCAAACACAATTCCTTCTGTCTTAAAATGCTTCGTTTATGCCTTTCCCTACAAAAATAACACACAAAATTAAAAATTTCACACAAAATATGAAAACAAATATTACAAATCGCATGGGTTGCCTCCCTGCTAGCGCTAAATTTTTCGTCTTCAGCCAGACGTGACTGAAATTCATCTGTTAAGGAGGTTTCAATGTCGTTTTGGATGTCCGATTAAAGACAATCCCGTGAGCGTTGCTTTTGAAGGGTCTCTTCCAACGGTAAAGTGGCAAAAATAGTTTTGTCTCATTCAGTGCTCGTGTTTACTCCTTGTTGTTCCAGTGATTCCTGCAAAGAAAGAAAGAAAATCATGAGGTCTCGTATGGTGCTTAACTTGGAATGGGAATCCATTCTGTCAAGCTTCTGGTTGATATCTTTAGTTTGTACTCCCCAAAACAGCGATGTTTTTCCTGAATGCTCTGGATCTTTAATAAGTTCTGTCATCTGCTCCTCCATTTGCTCTACTTCTTGCTCCACCTTTTCTTCATCTGTCATCTGTGAAATACATGCTGCAAAATTATCAACCTGAGGATGTAAAGAAATGTCAGATTTTAGGTCTTCATCCTCTGATCTGGGTGAAATGATTGGCTCAGGTAGATCTTCTTCAAACATAATTGCAAAATAATCTCCAAGATCTTCATTTTGAGGATACAGAATTCCATCCTCAATTTTTGATGCAGTTGGCACAAACATTTCAGCTTCATCCTCGTCAGAATCTGAATAATAGAAATCAAATCGAGACTTTGCCGGTTCGGGTTCCTGAACTGATACCTCTGGTTGTTGATACTGCTCAGCCTCCTCCTCTGTTGAAGTGTCATTATGAAATGATTGGTACTCAAAGGCTTCATCAGTGTCATCAGAAAATGGTTCTTGAGGTATGTAGCTCTGGTTTTCTATTAATTGTCTGATCTGATCTGTCATTCTTTGTATGGATTCTGCGTTACTCTGAATTTGTGCATCAATTTGAGCTCCTGTTCTTTGAACATGTGAATCAATTGATCTTCCTCGGATGGTTCTGGTTGTTGGTAAAGATCAAAGGTAGATGGTGGATAAGATGGAAAATGTGGCTCTGTGAAATGTGATGGCTCATCATACCATGAAGGATTCTGATAGTTCTGCCACCCTGAATTGTAGTTGTACTCGCAATAATCGCTTGGGTGGTTACCATTACATATGTCACATCTCCACATTGAGTTCTGTTGAGCAAATGTAGTATTACTTGGTTCTGACATCCAATGATAGTCATTGGGCTGTACAACAGGCCTCAGAAAACCGGACTGTTGCTCCCAGATTTGGGGTGTATCTTCTTGTAACGCTCGTAATCTCTCAATCTCCCAGTAGTGTTCCATTGTTCAACCACCTGAAAACAAAAGAAAGAAATAAAAATTACAAATAAAAATAAAGAAAATTAGATACAAGTAAATTAAATAGTTTCAAAATTAACAACTCAAGAATATAAGTCCCCGGCAACGGCGCCAAAAACTTGACCGGTGCAAACACACGCGTATAACGCAAGCGCACGTATCGTTCAAGTAGTATAAAAATATCGATCCCACGAGGACTTAATTCCTACTGTTGTTATTAATTATTGAATCTATTTATTTACAGATATCTAATTATAGGGAGAAGGGAATTGATTGCTTTGATTGGTTGAATGTGGAATTGCTTAATAAAAATAAAAAAACAAAATAAAATACTAAGGAAAATAAATAAACAGACTCAAAAGATCTAGGGTCGTGACTCCACACAATACTGTAAAAGGATGAATTGATTCTCTTATTTATGTGTACTAATTCAGTTTGCTAACCTGGAACACGAAAATATGCAAAAGCCTCTTCCGATGGTCAGACGCAAATACCCAGTATAACCCAATTGAACCATATGTCTATGTCAACCACATTACCTGGATTCATTAAGTTTAAGTTCCAATTATGGCTACCCCCGCCCGACAGGTATATTCCTATCCTGTAAGGAAATCTATTAAAAGGGTTATCTATCCTCAAGGAAGATCGTGGGCTATTGAATCTAAGGCTGAAACCTAAAATCCCTATGTCTAGTTCATTTTAGATTTACCCCATCAATCTTATTATTGCCAGTTAACAAGACGCATTAAGCTTAAGACTCAATAAACAAACTAAAGAACTACCCATAAAAAGAAAATCAATTATTAAGTGTGTGTATTGTGTTTCATCACTTCCCTAGAATAAAAATAAAATACTGGGGGTTGAGGATCCACTTTTACTATTTATAATTTAGATATCTCCCTTAATATAATACAGAAATTAAACATGATATTACGACCAGCCATAAAGGCGGTATTCCTATTAAGTCAAATTAAGTCCGACCAGCCATAAAGGCGGTAATAGTAATTGAACATAAACCAGCCATATAGGCGGTAATTACCTGTCACCTAAAGACCAGCCATATAGGCGGTGCCACATTATGTCAATTAAATAAAAACCAGCCATTAAGGCGGTAATCTTTTATATTTTGAATTATAATTTCCATATTATATTAAGGAAGATTAATCTAAATTAAAATAATAAAAGCTTCACCTTATCCCCAGCGGTAAATTAACTACTAAACATTAAAGAAAGGTAGAAGAAGAGAACTACTATTACTGAAAATTAAAAGACATAAATTAAAAATATTATTTATATAACAAAAATAGATGCTTCCTATAAAATCAGGGAGAATTTCCCAAGGAGAGCATGAAGAAAAATGAATCTGGCGGCCTCCTTTTATAGGCTGATTTTGGTCCAGCGTCGCGACGCTGAAAATGCACTAGCGTCGCGACGCTGCGGAAACAGTTCACGCAGAGTCCACGCGGTTTGACCACGCGTCTGTCGGCAGCAATAATTGAGCCACGTGTCACGCTCTGGTTGGCTGGCGATGCGGTCCAATGAAATCCTGCCACGTGTCAGCTTGTGATTGGGTGGAAATTCGGTCTAATAGAATGGTGACACGTGGCGTGCTCTGATTCATCGATTATTCGGTCCAATAGGAAGAGGACACGTGGCACGCGCTTGGTTGGTCCAATCAGATGTTAACACGTGGCGGCCGGCGCACGTTAGCATAACCGTTGTGATGGTGACACGTGTCAGCGCACGTTAGCATGATCGGCGCACGTTAGCAAAGTTGACCAATCAGATTTTGACACGTGGCTGACGGCGCACGTTAGCAGGTCCGGCGCATGCTGGGCGTCGCGACGCGCAAGGCTTCAGCGTCGCGACGCGCCAAAGACCAAAATATTCCTGTTGACGCATTTTTGTCCGTTTTTGCCCCAAATTGCCTCCAATGCTTTCCAAACTTTATTTATCTGCAAAATAACAACAAAACACATCAAACGTTCATAAAACTCGAGAAACAATACAAAACATTAGGCTAAATGAGTGGGAATAGTGATGTAAATACCACTCATTGAGGGGTCTATCCAGAGCGAAGCTGTTTCCGTACCATCGGTAAACACAACCTCCTATCACACTTGCAAAAGTATCCAATCCTAATATATGAGAACCAAACAAAAACTATTATTGTTACGCTTCCAACACGCACAAGTGTAATACTAGGTATATGCCTTATCGATGTGCAGTCTCGATAATACTACGGACTTGGGATATTTAATGATTAAACCTTTGTGGATTTATATTGTCTCATATCTTATAATCTGGAACAATCATAAGGACTTTTATCATTTATATATATAAGTTATCTAATTACAAAAAATGATAAAATACAATTTCCATTGTCACGTAGTTAATTTGTACAAAAACCACAATATCTTTTACAAACAGTGACGTTATGGGTCATAATTGTCCAACAATCTCCCACTTGGCCTATAGTCAGTCACTCAAGTATCTAACACCTGAACTATGTACATGTCGCTCAAACTTTTGCTGAGGAATAACTTTCGTCAGCGGATCTGCAATGTTGTCCTCTGATGCGACCTTCTTGATCTTCATATTGCCACGATGTATGATCTCACGAATCAGAAGGAAACATCGAATAACATATTTGGATCGTTGATGAGACCGCGGTTCCTTAGCCTGCGCTATAGCCCCGTTATTGTCACAATACAATGGAACAGCCTCAGCTGCTAATGGAACTACTCCTAATCCAATTAGAATTTACAGATCCAAACTGCCTCTTTTGCTGGTTCAGCTGCAGCAATATACTCTACTTCTGTTGTTGAATTGGCAACAATCTCTTGGTTGGACGATTTCCAGCTTCTGCTCCGTTGTTCAAACAAATTATGTACCCGGATTGTGACGTACAGTCGTCTTTATTGGTTTGGAAACTTGCATCGGTAAACCCAGTTACCTCAAGTTCTCCATCTCCATAGATTAAGAAAATATCCTTAGTTCATCTAAGATACTTAAGGATATTCTTAACCGCCATCCAGTGACCTTCACCTGGATCGGCCTGATAGCGAATACACATGCTCAAAGCATATGAGACATCAGGTGGCGTACATATCATGGCATACATGATCGATCCGACTGTCGAGGTGAACGGGATCCGACTCATGTTGTCTCTCTCATCTTGAGTTTTAGGACACATGTCCTTAGATAGAATGACGCCATGTGACACTGGCAACAGTCCCATCTTAGACTGTTCCATGTTGAATCTCTTCAACACTTTGTCAATGTACGTGCTCTGGGAGAGTCCAAGCAACTTTCTAGATCTATCCCGGTAGATCTTTATTCCTAGAATAAAGGCTGCTTCTCCTAGATCCTTCATGGAGAATTTTAATGAAAGCCAAGATTTCACCGATTGTAGCATGGGAATGTCATTGCCAATAAGCAATACATCATCAACGTAAAGGACAATAAATGTCAGTGCGCTCCCACTAACCTTCTTATATACACAAGGATCATCCTCGTTTTTAACGAAATCATATTCTTTTATGATCTCATCAAAATGTTGGTTCCAAGAACGCGATGCTTGCTTCAATCCTTAAATGGATCGATTTAACTTGCAAATCTTGTCTGCATGTTTAGGTATGACAAAACCGTTAGGTTGTTTCATATAAACATCCTCCAAAAGGTTTCTGTTAAGGAAAGCGGTTTTGACGTCCATCTGCCCATCTTCTAATCGAAATATACAGCAATAGCAAGCACAATCCGAATGGATTTAATCATGGCAACGGGTGAAAAAGTTTCGTCGTAATCGAAACTATGTCATCGACGATACCCTTTTGCTACAAGCCTAGTTTTGTACGTTTGTATATTGCCATCCATGCCGGTCTTCCTCTTGAAGACCCATTTTCAAACAATAGGCTTTACGCCTTCGGGTGCATCAACCAGTGTCCAAACTTGGTTGGTGTACATGGAATCCATTTCGAACATCATGGCATCTTGCCATAAACCGGAGTCGATACCTTGTATCGCTTCCTCATACGTAGCCGGTTCGTCTTCCTTAATAAGATTAATATCTACATGAGGTGAGATCAGAAACCCATATCTCTCAGGTTGTTTTCTGACTCTCTCTGATCTATGCGGTTCTTTTGTATTCGAATATTATGGTACAGTCTCATCCCTGATGAACTGTTCATGTTCCGTTAAGGATTCTGTGCCAGGAACAGTATCACTCTAATTTTCATCAAGTTCTACTTTCCTCCCACTAACCACTGCATTTAGGAATTCCTTCTCAAGGAAAACCGCATGTAGAGCAACAAATACTTTGTTCTCTGTGGGTTGTAGAAATAATATCCTTTGGTTTCCCTAGGATAACCTACAAATAGGCATTTATCCGATTTGGGTTCTAGTTTGGTACCTTCCAAACATTGACGTATGCCCAGCATCCCCAAATCTTCAGGAATGAGAAACCCGATTTCTTTCCTGTCCATATTTCATATGGAGTCTGTTGAACAGACTTTGACAGAACCTTATTCAAAATAAGTATTGCACTGTTCAATGCATATCCCCAGAAGGAAATAGGTAGCTCTGTGCGACTCATCATCGACCTTATCATGTCCAAAAAAGTTCGGTTTCTCCGTTCGGACACACCATTTAATTACGGTGTTCCGGAAGGAGTCCACTGTGAAAGAATACCATATTCTTTCAAGTAATCAAGAAACTCATTGCTTAAGTATTCGCCACCACGGTCCGACCGTAATATTTTAATACTTTTGCCGGTCTATTTTTCAACTTCGTGTCGAAACTCTTTGAATTTCTCAAAGGTTTCCGACTTGTGTCTCATAAGATACACATAACCATAACGCGATGCATCATCCGAAGTATTCATATCCACCTCTAGCCTGGTTAGACATGGGCCCATATACGTCACTATGAATGAGGGCTAACAATTCGGTAGCACATACACCTTTACCGCTAAAAGGTGTTTTAGGCATTTTACCTAATAAACAAGATTCGCAGACGTCATATGAATTTGGATCAAATCTGTCCAAGTACCCACTCTTCGAAAGTTTGGATATGCGAGTTTGTTGATGTGTCTCAGATGACAATGCCACATATAAGTTTCATATTTGTTACTGAGTTTAGCCTTTTGTTTGTTATATTATATGTTTGAGATAGATTTATATTCAAAATATAAAGACCATTATCTACATCAGCACTGCATATCTCCAATCATTTTTATACATAAAACCCCCAGTGTTTCTAAAATAAAAGTATAGCCACATTGGGCCAATAAAGATACAGATAAAATATTCCTAGTCAAACTAGGTACATAATAACAGTCTGAAAGATTAAGTACATGCCCCGAGGGCAGTTCCAAAATATAAGTCCCAACGGCCAAAACGGCGACTCGAGTCCCATTTCCAAGGCAGAGGTCAATCTCTCCTGAGGCCAGTCTCCTGCTAATCCACAGATCCTGCACATCAGTACATATATGAGTACCACAACCAGAATCAAAAATCCAATTTTTAAAACTAGAAGTAGACATGTTTATTTCTATAACAAACATACCTGAAGCCGGTGACTTGCCCGCTTTGATTTCCTTCATGTGTGCCTTGTACTCGTGGCAGTCACGCTTCCAGTGACCCCGCTTGCCGTACTGCAGACATACATCTTGGGATTTGTCCTTACCCTTCCCAGAAGGTTTTGACGATGATTGGACTTGCCCTTCTTTTTCTTCTTCTTCTTTACACCTCCAGTTGCCTTCGGCCAAGCCTTAGGAGACTGAGATGTTGAAGCGAAGTATGCCTCATGCTTTTTGCCCTTCATCAGCTCTTTTTCTACTTCACGCAGCATTGCCATCAGCTCTCCAAGAGTATAGTCTTGGTTCATCATATTGTAGTTCATGATGAACCCGCTCCAACTATCAGGAAGAGACAGCACGATCAAATCTATAGAAGTCTCAGCCTCAAAGGTTATGCCTAGCTGACCTAGCTTTTCAATGTCGGTAATCATCTGTGACACATGGTGCTCAACAGATGTACCCTCCGAAATTCGAGAGCGAAAGAGCTTTTTCTGCGATTCATACCTTTGCGATCTAAGGTTATATCGGTGAAGGTCCTTCAATTTTGCCATCATAGTATAGGGATCCAATCTTTTGTTTTGGCGACGCAATTGAGGGTTCGCAGCGAGCATGACGGACTGAGCATTTGAGTTGTAATCACTATGAGTCTTCCAAAGCTCAAGCTCAAGCGGCTGATTTCCGAGCTGAGGCCCGATGGGTTCTCTCTATTGTATAGAGCATCCTCTCAGCCCCCAGGACAATCATGAGGTTCATATCCCAATTAGGAAAGTTCGAGCCCCATAAAGATATTTTCGCCCATGATAATGTCTCTAACTCCGATCTTTCCAGTCATCTTAATTGCAATAGTCAAACTATTCAATTAACGATATTTGGGTACAGTCCAACTGTTAGAAGAAAAATAATAAAATATTAGTCCAACTAATAAATATATAATTGACGAAATAATTTGAAAGCACGTAAACCCAAGTATTTGAACAAAATTACAAATTCAATACTAGCCTCCCACTATTTTTCGGCGAGCCTCTAACCCTCTGTTGAGTACTCGGGAAACCCAGTTTCCTAGTGGGCTAAGATCCTATTAAATAACACACAACCTTGACTTTGGCCAACAAGCTGTATGATATTTAACTAGGTAGATCTTTAAGATCAATTGGATCTCATCCAATTCCTAGATCCGGTAGGTAGACCTCCAAGTCCGAAACATATAAACAATATATATGCCAATATATCCAATATATTTTCCTAACCTTTTTTCTCTGAATCAAAACTAAGCCTTGGCTTTGGCTCAACAAGCTTATGATTCCAGTTAAGCGGGAACCATTGACCTTGGAAGCTTCGTAATCGATGTCGATGAACAAGAAGTGATCTTGATGTTGGACAATTATGACCCATAGCGTCACTATTTGTATAGATCATGGTGTTGTTGTAAAAATTAACTATGTGACAAATGAGATTGCTCTCTTATCATTTGTGATTAGATCACCAAGATATATAAATGATAGGAGGTCCCTATGATTTGTTCCAAGATTGAGAATGATATGAGACAATATCAGTCCACGAAGGATAAATCATTAAATATCCATAGTCAGAGTATTATCGAGATTGGACATCGATAAATACGTAAAAGACTAGTATTACACTTGTACGCGTTGTGAGGGCATAACGACATAGTTCTCATATATTTGGGTATAGGATACTCATGCAAGTGTAATAGGAGTTTGTGTTTTACCGATGGTACGGGAAACAGCTTCGCTCTGGATAGACCCCCTCAGAATTCCATTGGTAGTATGACTATGTGTCTATGGAAGTCCGAAATCAGGGTAGGTGTATATGGTCTTAACCTGAGACTTGCACCGCTAATACTTGCGACAATCAATATACTTTGGTTTTAGTCGTACAGGGCTTTAACCGGTTTCTGTGTACGCCTTTTCTGGGTATATCGAGAATCGTAGTGTGTTGGGTGTGATGTCAAGACGGAAGTATCACTCCAGTCATAGTGGAGATGATGGTCACGTAGGATACAGAACTTGTTCTCTTATATGCTGCAGCTATCGGGATAAAATGACAAGGTCAGGTTTATCCGATTATAGAGACTAGTTACCAGACATCCGACATGTGCTTCGTACGGGGCAGACACAATTCCAGCCCCAGGCCTAGCACGTGATCATCCGATACTGGATCGACAAACACAATACTACGTATACTACGTCTGATATAGATCGCTTATTCCTGTAAGGATATTTTTGGAGAATTGGGTAGGCATGGCGCTTTGCTAGAAGCCAACCATGTCTTGTAAAATGGTAAAACGTAGTACTTGGTACTTACGTGTTCGGATAGTCCGACGACCGAATTTACTGCCAACATATCCGGGGATCTCATGGGTCACTTCCCGAAGATTCACCGATGACGTATGACTCGCACTTTAATTAATCTGGGATTAATTAGATGAGAGAGAAAATTAATCTTTGATTAATTACAGAGATATTTTATCTGGGATAAAATATCATTTAAAGAGAGATAACGATTAATTTGGAATTAATCGATTAATTAATATATTCGCTATATTAAACGAAATTGGATTTCGACGCGGAATTAAAATTAGATTTTAATTCGGGCGAACGAATTAATTTAGAATTAATTCGTTAGCGATGTGAATAGTGATTTCGCTAGGCATAATCATTTAATTACGTCGCAACGGAAAATTCGTTAATTTGGAATTAGCGAACCCGAGCCCGGGATTATTTGCGAGCGCATTCGCATTTCGAATTCGAGTGTGGCACGCAAGTCAAATCAAGTGTCAAATCGCTAGTCACATCTAGCGTCACATCATTCGTCAATCAAGTGATAGATGTCTTTCACTTTGAGTGATTGACGCAAGTCACTATTCATGATTGATGGGAATTGATGGAAGTGGTTGAAGCCTTTAATGGCTTGACTTTTTTGTATTTGATAAATCAATTTTATTTGATTTTTTGAAAGGGAAAAAGTGTATTAGATACATTAAAATCAAATACCAAAAATAATCACTTCAATTCTCTCTCTCTTCTCACGTTTTGGGAGCCAAAATTTGCTCTCTCTCCCTCGGCCTTGGAGGCCTTCTCCCCCCTTCACAGGTTCTATTTTTGCCGTGAAAATGGAGAAGCAAATGAGTGATTTTGTTGCAAAATCAAAGTGCTAGCACACTCTATGAGACATACGAAGGTGATAGGGAAACCCACCCGCGAGCTTGGAACACCATTCGAAAGCTTGGAGGTTGGATTCTTGAAGATTGAAGCCGAAAATGGGACTCCAAATCAGCTCACTGCCGAGCTTGACAGAAGGTAGAAACTTGAAGTGTTCTTCGTCGCATCTCAACCAATCGTTGTAAGTATGTTTCCGCCATATTTCTTCGTGTATTCACATGTGTTTCTTGCTTGATAATTGATCCTTGGGACCTTAGAGAATTCCAACACTTGACTTTGGCCAAAAAATCACAAATTGGGCAAGACATACGATATGGAACAAAGCCTTCATGATTCAAACACATCCGCGATGGACAAAGGTCTTGACTTTGACCAACAAACCAGTGCCAATCTTGGATCTTGAGAATGAATCATTCAATGGAAGGAAAATGCTTAATATTTGTTGAGGTTTTTTCGCGTAATTGGCAACCAATTAATTATCTTTGATTAGGTCTCATCATACACCCTTTATGCATTCTAAAAGAATAATAAGGCGTGGTAAATAAATTAATAATGATATGCGGATGGATATCTCACAAATGTTCCTAGAACAAATCACTCCATTTCCTCTCCCCGGCTAGCACTATTCTAACTTCTACCCAATTACATAATACAATTAAAGAAACCTCATTACATTGAGGGGAATTGGTGAGAAGAGAATTACAAAGAATCGAGAGATAAAGGCTGGACACACAAGTCCAATTTAATAAATTCTAAATTTATTACAACAATTTCCAAAATTGCCCTCACCATTCTAATATCCATCCGAAATACATTATTCAGACAACACATCCATGTATTCACACAAAGCTTGTTATTCAATCAATCTAATCCAATTAATTAATCTTTGAATAAAGTGATCATCCAATATTCAAACAACGATTTGATTTGCGCGAGTCCAACTCGTTTAAGAATAAATACTCAAAGTTCGTATTCTTGAATTATATCAAACTACAATTTTAAATCCGATTTAATTTGTATTCAATACAAATTCTTTATTTAATTCCAAATTAAATCATTACACTTTTAATGCGCCTTTACGACTTAGATTCTAAATCTAATCTTAATGGGTCTTAAAGCCCAATTAACATCCAATGTCATTTAATTAAAGTCCAATGGGCTTTCAATTAATTTCTTAAGGCATGGGCTTTGGTCAATATGTGTCAAACCCAAATACTAAGGCCCAATTAAGGAATCACCCTATTTGCCAAGATATCAATTTGGCCCATTAGGCCCAATTAAATATTTAAAGGCCCATATATTATATTTGGACTTAATGGAATGGTTTAGGCCCAATTTGGATCCAATCCAATTGTCCTAAACCAACTTGGCCCAACCAAGCCCATTATGCCCAAATACAACAACTTTAGCCTAATTCCAAATTAAGCCCAATTAATTAAATTCTAATATTCCAAATTTCACAATTTAATTAATTAAAGTGTATTGCACTAATTAATTATCTAAATTAACATTCCCAAAATATCAATTTAATTAATTAATCATGCATTATTCTATTCAACACATGTCCAACATTATTGAAACAAAATCAATTCATTTTCATGCTTCTTTGGTCACGGCAATGGAAGGATTTTATATCCGATTTTGATTTCAATCCAATTAAATCACAAATCAATATATCCAAGTCTTTAAACACATCCAATGGTCTAAAAAATAAAAAAATTACCATGACTTTAGGGCACTATAACTTTCGGCCAAGCCTTATAATTTGGGGAAAATTAATCCAATTAATTTTTCATCAAATTGATCATGCATAACTCTAAGTTATCAATATATAAGCATACTCAAACAAACAATTTGATCAGAACATGCTCAAATCAAAATTAACCAAATCAAGATTATAAATCCTAAATTCAATTTCATGCTCAATAAGGCTCATGATACCATTGTTGGGTTTCTAAGGTCATCCCAAGATCAATTAAAGCATGAAATAATGTGAATACGTAAAAGAAGTATAGCGGAAATGTACTCACTTTGATCGGTAGAGAGGATGTGTGTAGAACAAAACTTTTGTTTTGAGAAGTGCTTCAAGATCTCCTCTTTGAAGTTGTTTGTTGAAGCTCCAAGCTTGAAGGTAGAGATTCCAAACTCAATGGGGAGGTTTCCCTAACACCTTGTATGGACTCTCTGTGTGCTAGCAAAGGAAAATTTTGCAACAAAATTTTTCCTTTTGAACTTTTAGAATTCGGCCAAGGAGAGAAATTTGGGAGAGTTTTGTTTTCTTGTATTTTGTTTCAAAAACCAAATACCACTTATGAAAAAGTCAAAACAAATTTTGGTATATCCTTTTCCAAAAAGTAAAACCAAGTTTGGAGGGAAAATTTCCATTAATGCCTCCAACTACTCCCATCAATCAAAAAATGACTAGATGTCAATCACCAAAAAGTGACAAGACATCCATCACTTAAGTGACATTTGATGTGACTCGTGATGTGACTTGTGGGCCCCACTTAAATTCAAAATCCGAGTGGGCCCGCAAACACATTCTGGGCTCGGGTTCGTTAATTCCGAATTAACAAATTTTCCATTACGATTTAATTAAATTAAATAATTATGCCTAGCAAAATTACCGTTAAAGTCGCTCGCGAATTAATTCTAAATTAATTCATTCGCTCGAATTAAAATCTAATTTTAATTTCACGTTGAAATCCAATTTCATTTAATATATCGAATATATTATTTTATCGATTAATTCCAAATTAATCGTTCTCTCTCTTCTAATTGAATTTTATCCCAGATAAATTATCGTCGTAATTAATCCCAGATTAATTATGTTCGAGTCATACGTCATCGGTGAATCTTCGGGAAGCAACCCATGAGATCCCTAGATATGTTGGCAGTAAATCTGGTCATCGGACTATCTGAACACGTGTGTACCTCGTACCGTATTCTTACCGATTTACGAGACATGGTTGGCTTCTAGCAAAGCGCCGTGCCTACCCAATTCTCCAGAAATATTCTTTTAAGAAATTTGAAATCTATGACAGACGTAGTATACGTAGTATTACGTATTACGATCCAGTATTAGATGTCACATGCAAGGCCTGGGGCTGGAATAGTGTCTGCCTCGTACGAAGCATATATCGGATCACAAACAACTGGTCTCTATAATTGGATAATCATGACCTTGTCATATTATCCCGATAGTTGCAACATAATAGAGAACTGGTTCTGTATCCCTGCGTGATCATCATTTCCATATGACTGAAGTGATACTTCCGTCTTGACATCACACCCAATACACTACGATTCTCAATAAACCCAGAAGAGGCGTACACAGAACCTGTTAAAGTCCCGGACGACCAAAACCAAAGCGTATTGATTGTCGCAAGTACTAGCGATGCAAGTCTCAGGTTAAGACCAAATACACCTACCCTGAAACGGATTCCCATAGACACATAGTCATACTACCAATGGGACTCAGCGGGTTCTATCCAGAGCGAAGCTGTTTCCGTACCATCGGTAAACATAACCTCCTATCACACTTGTATAAGTATCCAATACTTAAATATATGAGAACTTTGCTGTTACGCTTCCATAACACGCACAAGTGCAATACTAGTCTATTCTGCATTATCGATGTCCAGTCTCGATAATACTACGACCAGGGATATTTAATGATTAAACTTTTGTGGATTGATATTGTCTCATATCTTATAATCTGGAACTAATCATAAGTACTTTTATCATTTATATATATAAGTAATCTAATTACAAAAAAATGATAAAATGCAATTTCCATTGTCACATAGTTAATTTGTACAAAAACCACAATGTTTTTTACAAATAGTGACGCTATGGGTCATAATTGTCCAATAATTTCTTGTAGTGACGCTTCCTAATGTCAATTACAAGCTACGTTATAATTGCACACTATATTATATTATCGGGTCTTTGTCTAATATATATATATAATATATATATATACATCATTAAACACCATTTAGTTTCAATATAATGAATTAGATCGAATATATATATAATAAAAGGCAAGAGGTGCTACCATAAATAAGTAATATTATGGAAAAATGTATTGCTCATATTCATGAATCAGACATAAATACGATCTGGATTGGCACTCCGAGCACCAACCCTAACATATAGATATACTCATCAAGATTGTCATTCAAGAATGCAGTCTTGACGTCTATTTGTCAAATCTCATAGTCATAATATGCGGCAATGGATAGAAGAATACAGATGGATTTTAGCATGTCCACTGGCAATAAAGTTTCCTCATAGTCAACTACCTATTTCTCGGTATAACCCTTGCCCACAAGCCTAGCCTTGAAGGTCTGTACCTTTCCATCTGCTCCCCTCTTCTCTTATAGATCCACTTGCAACTTATAGGTTTTGTTGGAGTTTCTACGGTCCCGAGGATCGAATAACAAGCAAGAAAACATAGTGCGAATATATCGAGGAAGTTGCAGAATACTTACATCGATCGGTTGAGGCGATGCGGTGGACAACAAAAAATTTTCTGCCTCTTCCTTGATGCTCGGTAGTGGGCTGTTTATGGGTCCTCAAAATTTTGGCCATGGTCCTCCATTGTAGCTCCAAGCTCCAGGCTTTTCATGATGGTGATTCCATGCTCATGAAATTAGTTCCCTATCACCTTTGTATGTACTCATTTGAGTGTTAGCTCTTGATGATTTTGCCACAAAATCACCATGTGCTTCTCCTTGTATTTCGGTAAAACCAGAAAACAGAAGAACAAATTGGCCTTGAGGTCGAGAGAGAGAGAGAAAGAGTAATTTTGGCTCCAAAAACGTGAACCAAAGAGAGATAGATGGAAAATGTGTATTAGTTAATTGTTTTCCAAAAAACAATTAAACATATACCATTTATTTGATTTTCAAAAAGTCAAACAAGTACAAGCATTAAAGCTTATCCATCTACCATCATCAAGCAACCAAGTGACAACTTGTCACATCACTCAAAGTGACATGTGATTTGATGCTTGATGTGACTAATGATTTGACGCTTGATGTGACTTGTGTGCCGTACTCGAATTCGAAATGCGAGTGCGCTCGCAAACACTCTCGGACTCGAGTTCGCTAATTCCAAATTAACGAATTTTCCGTTGCGACGCAATTAAATGATTATGCCTAGCGAAATCACTATTCACGTCGCTAACGAATTAATTCTGAATTAACTCGTTCGCCCGAATTAAAATCTAATTTCAATTCCGCGTCGAAATCCAATTTCGTATAATATATCGAATATATTATTTTATCGATTAATTCCAAATTAATCGTTATCTCTCTTTAAATGATATTTTATCCCAGATAAAATATATCCGCAATTAATCCCAGATTAATTGTCTCTCTCAACTAATTAATCCCAGATTAATAAAGTACGAGTCATACGTCATCGGTGAATCTTCGGGAAGTGGCCCATGAGATCTCCGGATATGTTGGCAGTAAATACGGTCGTCGGACTATCCGAACACGTACGTACCTAGTACTACGTTTGTACCGATTTATAAGACAAGGTTGGCTTCTAGCAAAGCGCCATGCCTACCCATTCTCCAGAAATATCCTTACAGGAATATACGATCTATATCAGGCGTAGTATACATAGTATTGCGTATTTCAATCCAGTATCGAATGATCACATGCAAGGCTTGGGGCTGGTACAGTGTCTGCCCCGTACGAAGCATATATCGTATCACTAGCAACTAGTCTCTTTATTATCGGATAATCATGACCAAGTCATATTATCCCGATGGTTGCAACCCTTAGAGAACCAGTTTTGTATCCCTGCGCGATCATCATCTCCATATGACTGGAGTGATACTTCTGTCTTGACATCACACCCAACACACTACGATTCTCAATATACCCAGCAGATGCGTACACAGAACATGTTAAAGCCATGGACGACCTAAAACCAAAGTATATTGATTGTCGCAAGTACTAGCGGTGCAAGTATCAGGTTAAGATCAAATACACCTACCCTGATTTCGGACTTCCATAGACACATAGTCATACTACCAATGTAATTCCGAGGGGTCTATCCAGAGCGAAGCTATTTTCCGTACCATCGGTAAAACACAACCTCCTACTACATTTGCATGAGTATCCTATACCCAAATATATGAGAACTATGTCGTTATGCCCTCACAATGCGCACAAGTGTAATATTAGTCTTTTACGCATTATCGATGTCCAATCTCGATAATACTCTTACTAGGGATATTTAATGATTAAACCTTCATGGTTTGATATTGTCTCATATCATCTCAATCCAGGAACTAATCATAAGGACCTCCTATCATTTATACATCTTGGTGATCTAATCACAAATGATAAGAGAGCAATCTTCTTTGTCACATAGTTAATTTGCACAACATCACCATGATCTGTACAAATAGTGACGCTATGGGTCATAACTGTCCAACAGGTTTTACCCCATCAGGTTGGTCTACAAGTTCCCAGACTGAGTTGGAGTACATAGACTTCATCTCTAGGCTTTGATCCATTCCTCTTTATCAGAATCATCACTACGATAGGTCAATGGATCATCTACACCATCGCTGGAAGTGAAAACTTGTGCCTCTCCAACTCCTAGATAATGATTAGGTTGTCGCACAACCATCCCACTACGTCTAGGTGACAGACCATTATGACGAACTTGCATCTGATGCTCAGATGTCGAAGGTGCTATGTGTTTTTCAACTGTCATTGAATATGGTATGCTGGTCGAACCAGCCAGTAACTCCTCGAGTAACACCTTACTATGAGGTTTGAACTCTTCATATAGTCCTCCTCTAGAAATATGGCGTTTATCGATACAAACACTTTGTTATCTTCAATGCTATAAAAGAATTCACCCCTAGTTTCCTTAGGATAGACTACAAATAGGCACACCTATGAACGTGGCTCCAACATAGTAGTCTTATTCTTCGGCACATGTGCTGGACACCTCTATATGTGGAAATATCATAAACTAGTTTTACGACCACTCCATAACTCTAAATGAGTCTTAGGAACATATTTAGATGGAACTATATTAAGGATATACATTACTGTTTGCAATGCATACCCCAGAGTGAACAAGGTAGTGAACTATAACTAAACATAGATCTTATCATGTCTAGTAGGGTTCAATTTCTCCTCTCTGCAACACCATTTTGCTATGGTGTTCCAGGTGCTGTGAGCTGGGATACTATCCCATGCTCAATTAAGAATTCCTCGAAATCTCTGTCAAGGTATTCTCCTTCATGATTCGATCATAGAGTTTTGATTGTCTTACCTAACTGGTTATCAACCTCAGCACGATACTCCTTGAACTTTTCAAAAGTATCTGACTTGTGCTGCATTAGGTAAACATACCCATATCTTGAATAATCGTCAATAAATATGATGAAATATTCATAACCACCTCAGGCTCTTATATTCATCGGTCCGTAAATGTTCGAATATATTAGCTCAAGTGGTTGACTGGCTCTTATTCATTTTCCAGTAAAATGCCTCTTAGTCATTTTCCCTCTAACCAGGATTCGCAGAATGGTAAAGTTTTGAGCTTTAACACTTTTAAAGCTCCGTTCTTTATCAACCTATCTATCCGGTCAAGGCTAATATGACCAAGTCTAAGATTGCACAGATATGTGTCATCGTGAGAAATCTTTTGCCGTTTAGTTTTAGGCTTTTCAACCTTAAATATTTTAGTGTTGAGCAGTGACATATGTGTTAACGGTCTTAACACATACAAATTATTTTTTGAGTTCATGTGCATATGATTAATCCATTTCTACCAATAATAACTAAATTACTATTTAAAGAAACTGAAAAAACATCATCCAAAAGTTTGGAAATAGAAATCAAATTCTTGCGAAAACCAGGAATGAATAACACATTGTTCAAATTTAAATAACTATGATTTGAAAAACTTAAACTGGAAACTCCCACTGCTCTTGCTGAAACTGCATCCCATGTCCCAACCCTCATGGTGTAGTAACCTTCAGCAAGGTCCCTCCATGAGTCAAGTAGCTGCAAAGAAGAACAAACATTGTTAGTGGCTCCAGAATCAACAATCCAAATGGATTTATCATCCTCCACTAACAGATATTCGATAACAAGTAAATCATATTTACCTGTAGCCTTCATCTCCTTCAGCTTTGCAAGGTATTTAGGATAATTCATTTTCCAATACCCGTCTTTTTTTTTTGCAGTGGAAACACTTTCCTTTAGGGTTGGCATCATTGGAGACTTTCTTGTTCTTGTTCTTCATTGGGTTAGCATTGGCCTTCCCAGTGTTATTCTTCTTCTTCTTTACAGATTTAGAAGACTCATCAATATCTGCCTCAGCACTAGGCTTACGAGGATCCACAAGCATGGACTCGTAGTGGGTGAGTCTTTTTTAAGTAGTTGGGTCAAATTAAAGTCAACTTGTTCATAACATAGTTGCTTTTAAACTGCAGGAAACTCTTCAGAAGAGTTTCCATAATCATGGTCACCTGGCTCCACTCGTCAATATGAGCACCATGGGTTTCGGCAGTGTTGAGATAGGTCATCATCCTCAAGATGTGTTTTCGGAACGATGTCCCATCCTTCATCCTAGCAGTCATCGCTGAGACCATAGCCCCATGACGTTGATGCTCCGAAGGTTGCCCGAACAGGCGCTGCAACGACTCCATCATCTGAGATGCTGAAGCCATAGGTTCATGCTTTGCAGCAAGAACCTTGGACATCCCTGCTAGCAAGTAGTAGTGGGTCTTTGTAGGCACTGCATTTTTGCATGTGAGTCCCTATGATGAGTCTCATTTGGAGACACTACCTTTTAAGTCACGGAAGTCGCGGGAAACGGATGTCGGAAGGGGAAATTCAGAATAGGCATGTCATTAGATTCATTTCACAAGTTCACTGTTTTCATTCGTGCTGCGTTCGTTACTTCATTCGAACGTCAGGCAGATTGCGGGCGTTCATGTAGCATTCGAAGAGGCGTTCGAACGGCGTCGATATTTCTAGTTTTGCTGCTAGCCTCACACCCAAGCCCAATTAGCCCACCAAAGCCCATAAAACACATCCAAATTAATAAAACACATATTTAACACATGGTGAAATTAAATAAAATAATTAATTAAGTCATATATCAATTTAAATAAAACATTAAATAAAATCATGCCTAATTAAAATCAATCAACAAAATATTATTCCTAATTAAAAATATTGTATTCCTAACTTAACAAATAGCATGCCTAAACAACACAAATTAAACATATTGACTTCCTAATTTGAACTAATTTTGTCCCCCATCAATCTTAGGCTTTCCTTGCATGACACCAAATCATACCCTCCTTTAAATGCCAAATCCCTTCCTTGTCAAGCAAGATTTAACCCTAGCCCTTTCCCTATAAAAGGAACCCAATTCTAACCCTTGAGACCCCCTAGCGGATTCATAGAAGAAAAACCTCTCTCCAACTCTCACATTCACGCATACCAAACAAAAAAAAGAATTTTCTCTCCTCCTCCACCCTTGCTTTACCGAAAATCACAGCCCTAAACACCATTCCGAACCCAACGGTTTGAGGTCTTCCCTTGGGAGGGGTGAGTGTTGCCTTAAATCTCATTTTCCCGGTTCACACCGGGTGGCGACTCCATTATTCTCTGGTTTAGTCCCATGCGGGCTACTTCGTACTCCCAACTGGGCCGCAAGCCCGAAACAGCATGCGTCGCCCAGTTCCTGTGTCCCACAGTCTGGCGATTCCACTGGGGATAGAGAATCGGCCCCGAAATAATGTCTTGTAATGTTTGGATTTGTGCTTTAATTAACTGTGTCTACTGTGGGTTAAAAAGGGGTTTAATCAAAGGCACTTTCAAGGCTAGGTAATGGTTTGGTGTCTTCCCTCATTCACTACCTTTCTATAAGGAAAAGATGTGAAGGCACCTAGATAATCACTTACTTGTGGCCTATTGTGATGGACTAATTTGGAGGACTTGTTGTTTATTCCTGTCACCAATCGATAAGAGCCTAAGAGGCTAGGGTACTTAAGAGAGCCTCGCTCCACTCTCCCTCTGGGGAATCTACAACGGGAAGTCCATTTGACAGTCAGTCACACACCATAACTCATTGGCACGTACCTTAAGGTATAAAAAAGGTGCGCTCACTTGGTCGCTTGAACCCTTGAGTGGGGAGACCTAGTTGTGGGCAATCCTTCGCCAGCGAGAGTCTTTGACTAAACTCCCGCAAACCCACACGTAGACCGGGATTGTATGGCCTATAGCAACTATTTCCTTGTGCTTGTGGACCATCCTCATTTGGATGCAGTTGGACTTCTTGTCAGAAATGTGAACTTGTTGGGCCATTTAAACTGGGACGAGTTCATATCCTATGATGATTGGGCCAAAAGCTTCTGAAATATTGATGGGCCACTCTGTAGAAATTATTTTTGTATGCTTGTGTTTGGGAATATTGTCATTTGGATCCATTCGGACCTTTTATCATGGGATATGGGCTTGTTGGGCCATTTAAACTGGGACAAGAACGTATCTTATGGTGATCGGGCCAAAAGCTTCCAAAACGCCAATGGGCCATTATATGTTTGTGTTTAGGAACGTTATCATTTGGATACGGTTGGACTTCTTGCCATGAGATGTGAACTTGTTGGGCCATTTAAACTGGGACGAGTTCACTCCTATGACAGTTAGCCCAAAAGCTTCTAAAATGATGATAGGCCGATTTGTGTGAAAATTTCAATAAGTTGATATATCCCCTGTATCGCATGCATCTCATTCTTCTCATGCATACATATCCTGTTAACACCCTCTATGTCTATAAAAGACATCATAGATTCATGTTGGGTTAGGAAAGAGGGAAGGCTCACTAAAAGACCGGTAACAGATATGAGTACATCCGATAACGAGGTATCCCGAATAGATCAGTTGGAAAATGGTCTCACCAAAATTACTGAACAGTTACAAGCATTGACTACTGATGTGGCTGGTATGGCTGTACCCCATGCTGGGGGAAATTCTGAGAATATGAGGCGCGAGGAGCCTCCGAATGGATTGGGGGATGATATCCCCGCTTTTGATGACGACCTGGCAGAGTGATTGGGTCTCAGGCAGAATTTCAGAAGCTTCGGGATCAGGTTGAAACAGTTACCTACAAAATGAAGGGTAAACATGAAGAGTTGTTAGATTATGAGGCAATGACCTTCGAAGAACAGTTGCCTGCTCAGTTCAAGATGCCAGATATGGCTAAGTTCAATGGGAATGGGGATCCAAGGGTTCATCTCCATCAGTATGTATCAGTTATTAGTTCTGTGGGTTTGACAAAGCGACAGGTGCAGAAGATGTTTGGAATGTCACTCGAGGGGGCACCGGTGGTATGGTATCACAGCCTTGAGAAGAAAGTAAGGGAAGATTGGAGGGAATTGGCTGATGCATTCCTGAAATAGTATGTCACGGACTTGGAGATAGATCTGTCACTCCGTGATCTGGAGAACACCAGGCAGAAACCGGAAGAGAGTTTCAAGGAGTATGTGGACCGCTGGAGAAGCCAGCTCTTAAAGATGCAGACCAGGCCCTTAGAGAAGGACTAGATAAAAATGATTATCAAGGGCACCAAGCCCTCCATCTATGGGAAGCTAATGCGGATGACCTCCATGATTACTGATTTTCGACAGTTGAGGGAAACTGTCATGGATATTGAGGAAGAAGAGGCCGAGAATAGAAAATTCTATGGTCTGAACAGGAGGCCCATTGGGGAGACATCGGGAACAAAGCCCGTTACTGCTGAGATTGCTGCTATCCAAAACCGGAGATTCTCCAACTTGGGTAGACCCTTGTCCAAGGTATTGGAGAAATTGAAGAGACAATGACTTCTGAAACCCCTAGAAACCAAACCACTCCCAAACCCTCCACCACCACATCTCAACCTAAACCAATATTGCCAATTCCACCAACAGAAAGGCCACGATACCGACAACTGTGCCCGACTCCGCCATGAAATCCAGGACCTTATAGACTCAAAAAAGATACCCGACCCTGAAACAGAACACCCCAACACACACCAGAACCCTTTACCAAATTACCACTCTGTCCCGCCACCAACCTATATGATAAACTCTGGCCTACCCGAGAACCTTGTCCTCAAATCCTTTGACCTCCAAACCGTTTGCCTTGGGATTTGAGATAGTAACAGCGAAGATGAAACCGAACATGGGAAGAGTTTCTGGGCAGACTTCTCTTGTAGTGATGAAGAAGAAGTGAGGGGTATGACACGCAGCGGGTGTTTCTACAATGATATGACTGATAAGGGTAAAGAAGTGTTGACTGAAGGGAGAGAAGTGGCAGAAAATGGGGATCATTCTGAAGGAGATACATTGCTGCGCCAATTGAAAAAGACCCGGGCACAGTCAGCATATGGAATTGTTGTGTTCATCATAGGAGCACAGGTAGGATATGGTTGAAGCCTTGAGCAAAATAGTAGTACCGGAGGATGTTAATCCGGTAATGTTTGTGGGATCAGTACAAAAGGAAATTTTGCAGGCGATCACTTTTTCTGAGGAAGAACTCCCAGCTGAGGGGAGAAACCATAATAGACCTTTGTTCATAAGGGCCGAGGTGAAAGGCAAGAGAACGTCATGTGTGATGGTGGATGACGGCTCGTCCATCAATGTGTGCCCGTTGAAGATTTTGGCAAAGCTGGGTATGAAAGCAACGGATTTGGACCCCTCCAGTATGACCATCAAAGCTTATGATGACAGCAAACGAGGAGTTGAGGGTACTTTTTTGGTAGTGGTCAAAGTAGGCCCAATTGAAGATGAAGTTGAGTTCACGGTGTTAGACATTCCGGCTACTTTCGCTTTATTGTTGGGAAGGCCTTGGTTTCACAAACTTGGGGGCGTGCCTTCCACTTTGCATCAGATGATTAAGTTCCCGTATGAGGGAGAGATTGTTACCATCTGACTTGAGATAGATAATGTTGTGGCTGCCTTGGAGATACAGCCTTTCACGAGGTTTCAGGTATCAGCAACTTTTGAGGAATGGGTGGATCCTAGGGTGGCTAGGATCATGAAAAAAATAAAGTTTGAGCCGGGTGCAGGTTCAAAATTGCCAGATTTCAGAGGACATACTACTCGGAAGGGTTTAGGATACACATCTGATGAAGAAAAACCGAAGGTTAAGAAGAAAGGTCTCAAACTGATGGAATGTTTTGTGAAGGCTTCGGGGTATCAAGGGGAGCCGAACCGGTGGAAGTTAATGGGATTGTGATACCTGGATTTGAGATTTTCCAGGATATGCTGGGTAAGAATCCGATGATGGAAGAAATTGTGAAGAAGGAATAAGAGAATTGGAGGAAGAACTGATGAAGTTGGAGAGCCTGACTCTTGAAAAAGATAAAAAGCCTGAGAAGAACCTAGTTGCGGGGAATAAGTGTCTGTAGAAGATGAGGACATTTATCTTCCTGATTTATTTGAGTGTACCCCCGCATTTGTTAGCAATAAAGACAATCATTTCGCTTATTTGCCTGAGTCTGTTTCCTCTGACTTGCATGACTTGAGTATATTTGATATCAGCTCCACCAAAACAAATGCATTTAACCTTGGTACACCTGAGAGTCCTAAGGAATTCTGATTGCAAGTGAAGTTACCTCCGAGGAGAGGGAGAAATTAGAAGAAGTATTGGTCAGATATGCCAAAGTGTTTGCTTTGTCCTATGAGGACATGTCTGGGGTAGACAGAAACATTGCCCAGCACAAATACCAACTTATCCGAATATGAGACCGGTGAAACAGAAACTCCGACGGATGAGACCAGAATGGCTGAGAAAGTCAGAGAGGAAGTAGAGAAGTTAAGAACAGATAGATGTGAGGTTCTTGGAAGTAGTAAAGTATCCTGAGTGGTTGGCTAATATTGTGCCGGTGCCGAAGAAAGATGGGAAGGTCAGAATGTGTGTGGACTACAAAGATCTCAACAAGGCTTGCCCGAAAGATGATTTTCCTCTACCGCACATAGACGTACTGGTTGATAGTGCGGCTTTATCTGCTATGTATTCATTTGCAGACGGGTTTTCAGGTTATAATCAGGTTCTTATGGCTGAGGAAGACAAGCACAAAACTGCCTTTGTCACAGAACGGGGTACTTATTGTTACAAGGTAATGCCGTTTGGGCTCAAGAATGCTGAGCCACTTATCAGCGGATGGCCACTACACTATTCCACGACTTGATGCACAAAGAGATTGAAGTGTATGTGGATGACATGATGTGTGAAATCAGAAACCAGAATCAAGCATATTGAAGCACTGGAAATGTTCCTTCAGAGAGTTGACAAATACAACTTGCGGCTAAATCCCAAGAAATGTGTGTTTGGGGTGACATCGGGAAAATTGCTGGGACATACAGTGGGAATGGGAGGAATAGAGGTAGACTCTGAAAAGATCAAAGCAATCACAGAAATGCCAGCACCGAAGACTGAGAAGGAAGTCAGAGCATTCTTGGGGAAGATTCAGTACATCAGTCGGTTCATCGCCAAGTTGACGTCAGTATGTGAGCCTATCTTCAAACTGTTGAGAAAAGATCAGCCAGTGAGATGGAATGAACAGTGTCAGGCAGCCTTCGACAAGATCAGAGAGTACTTGGTAAAGCCGCCTGTATTGAAACCTCTGAGACCGGGTAGACCTTTGATATTGTATTTGGCCATAGAATCAGAAGCACTGGGGGCAATGATGGTACAGGCAGATGAGACAGGGGTAGAACACGTAGTTTATTATCTGAGTAAGAAGATACTCCCGTATGAGGCTCGTTATCAAGAAGTAGAGAAGATCTGTCTAGCAGTGGTATGGGCTTCCAGAAAATTGCGGCATTATTTTCAGTCTTACAAGATCCAGGTAGTGGCAAAGGAGAATCCTCTGAAATATCTGCATTCAGTGCCTTCGCTAGTGGGGAAATTGGGCAGATGGTTAGTATTGCTGACAGAGTTTGACATTGAGTATTTCACCACCAAAGTGGTCAAAGGGCGAGCAGTGGCAGAGTTTCTGGCATTGCAACCTGTTGAAGGGGATCAGTATAAGTTTGAATTTCCAGATGAAGAGATCCAAGCAATAACAGTTCAGAGATGGAAAATATATTTTGACGGAGCAGTGAATTGCAAGGGAGCCGGAATTGGGATTGTGATAGTGAACCCCGAATGAGAGACCTTGCCTTTGGCCAAAAGGTTGACATTCATAGTAACAAACAACATGGCCGAATATGAAGCATGTGCTTTTGGTTTGACTGCATTGATATCCTTGAAGGCCGAAAGTGTAGAAGTCTACGGAGATTCTATGTTGGTAGTCCAGCAGATGCGATGAGAATAGGAATTGAAAGAAGAACGGTTGAAACCTTACCTTTTTTACCTCAGAAAGTTGGCGTAGGTCATCCCCGATTGTAAGTTTCAACACTTGCCAAGAGAAGAGAATCAGATGGCAGATGCATTGGCTACACTTGCAGCGACTTGGGAAAATCCAGAAAAGTTAGTGATGAGACCGTTGATACTGACGATAGCCACTAGACCTGTTTATAAGATAGAGAGAATTCTGGAAGTGGAGATCGACGATGTTAAACCTTGGTATCCCAACATTCAAAGGTATCTGGAACACGGGGAACTCCCGGAATGAGCAGGCAGAAACGACAGATTAGACATTCAGAAATTGGCTTCCCAATATGTGATTTTGAAAGGGGAACTGTACAAGAGGCAAGCAAACGGTATTCAGTTGAAATGTTTGAGAAAAGAATAAGTTCAGCAGGTAATGGAAGAAGTACATGCCTAGGTATGTGGTCCGCACATGAACGGGTTGAATCTGTCCCGTAAGATAGTGAGACAAGGTTTTTACTGGTCAACCATGGAGGCAGACTGCGCGAAGACGGTAAAGCACTGTCATGATTGTCAAGCACACGGTAATTTGAATCATTTGCCGCACACAGAGTTGCACGGGTTGTCAGAGCAGTGGCCTTTCTCAGCATGGGGAATTGATATGATTGGAGAGATTCGACTATATTTCTCAAAGTGGGTGGAAGCTGAGTCATTCCGTAATGTTACAGCGAAACAGATGGCAAAGTTTATAGCTCGGAATCTCATTTGTCGGTATGGTATGCCGTACCATGTGGTTACAGATAACGGAGTTCAATTCCAAGGGGAAACAAAGGTAATGCTACAGAAATACAGGATAGGCGATCGTAAGTCATCACCGTACAGGCCGCAGGTAAATGGGGCAGTTGAGGCAGCCAACAAGACAATAAAGACAATTTTGGCCAAGATGACAGAGAACTGCAGGGATTGGGCCGACAAACTACCGTATGCCTTGTGGGGGTACAGAACGTCAGTAAAAACAGCGACATGAGCCACACCTTACTCTCTAGTCTACGGAATGGAAGCGGTATTGCCAGTGGAAGTGGAAATACAATCTATGAGGGTATTAGCAGAGGCAGAGTTACCGGAACAAGAATGGGCCACGCAGAGGTTTGATCAGTTAGCACTGCTGGATGAGAAGAGAATGAAGTCGTTGCATCACATGCAGCTGTATCAGAAGAGACTGGCCCGAGCATTCAATAAGAAAGTACGTCCCACCAAGATCAGAAAGGGTGATTTGGTACTTAAACAATCGAGGCCGTCGACGACAGATCCGAGATGAAAGTTCAGACCTAACTGGGAAGGACCTTACATAGTGCAGAAAGTAATGTGAAATGGAGCAGTGAGACTGTCAGACTTGGAAGGAAATGAGTTCACCGAGCCGATCAACGTAGACAGATTGAAGCAGTACTTTGCATAAGGGAGAGAAGACTGAACAGTCTTCAGGAAGATTGACAGAAGACCTAACCCAACGGGATAAGAAACACATGCATGCATGCATACACATAACATACCTTGCATTCTCTTCGTGGTTGTTTTGTTTTGTGTTCGCAGGTTCGAAGAAGAAAAGCGGAAGCGGCAGAGATGAGACAATCAAAAGCAACGTCAGCGCAGTTTCAGATTTGGGGATGAGTCCCAGGGGGCGAGACCCACATCAGTAGTTTCAGGGATGCGTCTCAGGGTTGTAACCCACGCCATCAGCAGTTTTGGGGATGCATCCCAGGGTTGTAATCCACATCAGTAACTTTGGGGATGCGTCCCAGGGTTGTAACCCACATCATCAGCAGTTTTGAGGATGCATCCCAAGGTTGTAACCCGTATCATCAGCAGTTTCGGGGATGCGTCCCAAGGTTGTAACCACGTTATCAGCAGTTTTGGGGATGCGTCCCAGGGTTGTAACCCATATCACCAGTAGTTTCAAGGATACGTCCCAGGGTCGTGACCCACAATGGCAACGTTATCGGGATGCGTCCCAGGGTCGAGGCCCCCGTTGTCAGGTGCAGTTATCGGGATGCGTCCTAGGGTCGTTGGCCCCCTGCATCGTTAGTTTTGGGATGCGTCCCAAGGTCGAGGCCCATATTTTGTCAGCGGTATTGGGATGCGTCCTAGGGTCGAGGCCCCCGTTGTCGGTTGCAGCTATTGGGATGCGTCCCAGGATCGAGGTCCACTGCAGCATCAACTCAGTTCGAGGCAGCTGGCGAGCCAGGTAAGTGAAAATGCATTGCATAACTTTGATAGGATTGTTCAAAGTCACACACTACACAAGTCCCATCAAAGTGGGGGCGACTGTAGGCACTGCATTTTTGCATGTGAGTCCCTATGATGAGTCTCATTTGGAGACACTACCTTTTAAGTCACGGAAGTCGCAGGAAACGGACGTCGGAAGGGGAAATTCAGAATAGGCATGTCATCAGATTCATTTCACAAGTTCACTGTTTTCGTTCGTGCTGCGTTCGTTACTTCGTTCGAACGTCAGGCAGATTGCGGGCAGCGTTCGAAAAGGCGTTTGAACAGCGTCGGTATTTCTGGTTTTGCTGCTAGCCTCACACCCAAGCCCAATTATCCCACCAAAGCCCATAAAACACATCCAAATTAATAAAACACATATTTAACACATTGTGAAATTAAATAAAATAATTAATTAAGTCATATACCAAATTAAATAAAACATTAAATAAAATCATGCCTAATTAAAATCAATCAACAAAATATTATTCCTAATTAAAAATATTGTATTCCTAACTTAACAAATATCATGCCTAAACAACACAAATTAAATATATTGACTTCCTAATTTGAACTAATTTTGTCCCCCAATCAATCTTAGGCTTTCCTTGCATGACACCAAATCATATCCTCCATTAAATGCCAAATCTCTTCCTTGTCAAGCAAGATTTAACCCTAGCCCTTTGCCTATAAAATGGAACCCAATTCTAACCCTTGAGACCCCCTAGCGGATTCATAGAAGAAAAACCTCTCTCCAACTCTCACATTCACGCATACCAAATAAAAAGAAAAGAATTTTCTCTCCTCCTCCACCCTTGCTTTACCGAAAATCACAGCCCTAAACACCATTCTGAACCCAACGGTTTGAGGTCTTCTCTTGTGAGGGGTGAGTGCGGTCTTAAATCTCATTTTCCCGATTCACATCGGGTGGCGACTCCATTATTCTCCGGTTTAGTCCCCCGCGGGCTACTCCGTACTCCCAACCGGGCCGCGAGCCCGGAACAGCATGCATCGCCCAGTTCCTGTGTCACACAGTCTTCTCATTAGCCGCGACCCATTTCTGGTAGGCATCGCGCACAACTTGGCCAGCATTTCTAGTGGGCCCGAGAGGATACTCCTCTGTCAGGACAAACTTTAGGTCTTCACAGACCAGGATAGCGTTCATGTTATTTTTTCATTTAACATAGTTGTCTCCCATTAATTTATCATTTGAGAGTATGTAAATAAATTGAGAAACCATGGCTGAAAAATAAAAATAAACATGCATTTAATATTCATTAATCGCATATTAAAACTATCAAATAATTTTGGCATAAATTTAAACATGATGCATGAACCATGAATAACGAATTAGAAACTTAAGAGAATTACTATGCCACGAAAATCTATCATCCCACAAACAAGTGCCGCGGTAGGGTAGGTCAAGTATTTGTATGATAGATCAAGACAATCTCAATCGATTAATATATGCGGGAATAACTCTTATTCCTATATTAATCAACCACCATTTGATTTGATCAAGGAATTTTGATTAACATTTAATCATACCTCTGTGAGTATGACCCGTCATTTCGGAACCCTTGGGCTTAACTAATGAAGTGCCGCTGTAGGGTAGGTCAGTTCACCAGATACATCTAGAGTACCTATCCTCTCGGAATCCAAACTTGATATTGACCCAAAATGGACACCATCCATAGGGGGATGAAAGCAAAGTCGTCACGAGGTGACTTTTCAATCTCACGTTTTCGGACTAACAATGGAGATCGCGGGATACATTATCGTATGTCTCTCTCCTACTCAATATTTTAAAATTAAGGTTTCTATTTTAAAATATCCAATATTTTATATTTACTAGTGTGAATAAATTTATGGCGACTAAATCATAATTTTTACTAACAATAGTATATTATTAGTGACCTCACCAATTTTAACTCTTAAAATTTATATCACTAATATCATTAGTCTCTACTAATTAATATACTCAATTAAACTAATTTAATTGGTGTAGTATTAGTGACCTATTATATTTTAACTCTTAAAATACTAGAACACTAATTAGTTTAAAAATTTTGGAATCCTAAAATGGTCAAGATTTTAATTAATCTAAGTGCGTTATAAAATCCAAAGGTACATGGAATTGCATCCTGAGTGCAGACCACATTACCGTCCATTCGGATTCGGCAATGGAATTTATATTCGGGTTTCCATCCTAAATACCAATAGAATATATGATGCACTTATTAAGCCCAATATTATAATTTCAAATTTTAAACTTTAAAACCAATTAATTCAATTAATCGTTTTCCATGCATACCATATTCCAATTTAACATTTTAAATCACATAAAATCACATTTCATGTCTAGAATATATATGCATCCAAAAACATGTTATGGCATGTGAAATGCAAGAGTATACACCCTAAGTTATATGACATGTTTTTCAAACATTTCGAATTAAACATACATACAACAAAAAAATATTTTGTATTGACCGGGCTCTTATTTTTTCGTAATAATCTAATAATACAAAAATATCTCAAGGCATCTCTTGGTCTTCAAATCTCGCTCCAATGTGGTGTTGGCTCCTTTGGCGACTTCGGTGCTCTAAATTATAACAATTAAAACTTTTACATTGAAAAATTAAATAACAATATTTGTAAACAATGGCGTTAGGCCTTACATCTCAAAACCAAAACCAACACAAAAATAAGGAAAAATTTACGACCAATGCAAAATTCATTCATCACATGAAAAATAATAACCATTCCTCTTATTAATATTATTTTGTGCCTACTCATCTAAACATGCATATCAATATTTATAACTCATATAAATATATAAAAACAGTAACTTTAAATCAAAAGAGAAGGATTAAGAACACTTTTCAACCTTTGCTCTCGATGCCAATTGTAGGAACCACTTCCTTAGCGGAGCGGAAATACATTAGGCACCCGGATAGGACTTGAAAATTTTTTCTGCCTTTCTCTTTAAGTGGCTGAATGTTACCAACACCAAGACTGAATTTTTGCTTCAGTTTTGGAAAACATTTCAGCCTTGGAACAGCCCCAGAATAGCCCTAAACAGCGACACAAAAACTGGATTGTTTTGACCTAAAATGCAGCTAATTCGCTGCCCAGTTCAGCCCTTGTATGAATCCATTTATGCTATATTTTAGGTCTGATTTTGCAGCCAAAACCAGTCCCAACACATCCTCAAAATACCCCTTAAAGTTCCCTAGAAATTTTGGATCAAACGCAAAATAAATCGAGCCCTGTTTCACCAAAGCAACGTGCGGCAGTGAGCAAAAATAATACTCACTGCCGTGGGTCAAGGAAGAAAGAAGAGGATGGATTTTTGTTTGACACCAAAAAGTCCTCCAACCTATATCTTGTTACAAACAGAACGTATGGTGGGTTACACTCACAATACGAATCCCTAAACTCTTAGAGATTCTAAGTCACACACGTTTTTTCTTTTATTTTCTTCTTGTTTTTGTTTTGTTTTCTCAACACTTGAGAGAGTTTTGGAAGAAGAAAAGGTGGATAGAGTTAGAATGAATTAGGTTAGGCAAAAAGAAAAACACATTTTCTTTTTATGCCTAGGGTTATTAATTTTCAAAATTAACAAAACCCTTCCCCTTCCCATATTACAATTTTCGGCCATGGTGGATTTTATTTCAAATTTTTGTAACATCTTATTTACTTTCCATAAAGAAAAAATATGTTACAAAAATAAAAAGTTAACACCCTTTTAATAGGGGTAACTTCCAAAATAAATCCAAGGGTTTCCAAAACCCAAAATTTGGAAATTCCAAATTTGACCTTTATTAAATTATATCAGTTATAATTTAATAATTAATAATAAATAGTTATCATATAATCATTTGTTATAAAAACCATATATTAAACTTTAATATATAGTTTCAAGTGTGACAAAATAATATTATTAATCATATTAATAATATTTACATATATGAGTATATAATTGGATTATCCAATTATATTTAATCTACTATAGTATATCGAGCTAGCACGGGGACCAAATGGACTTACGGTTTCGAGCTCTAATATCTCGAAATATTAATTAAGTTCTTAATTAAATATTCTGAATTAATAACTCCAGATTATTCCACTAAAACCCGAAGTTGCACTCTCGTTGCCGCAGATAAATAATTAAGTCGAACCATGTCAGTGTCCATCGATATAGTCATTACATAGGATTAACCCTTCATGAGTATCTCGTAATTAGAGCCAGGTCATAATGTCTATTATACCCCTCTAATTATTTTTACCTTAAGTACCATTGATTCTCTAATGAACGATTTATCCATAACCATTATGAATTTTAATCTTTCTATTCGTAATACAAAGACTCGAGCGCTCTAACCGTTCAAGTACCGAATCATCCCTTAAGAAAGATATTCATCTACTTCTCGTAAAAATGAGTGAACGCAATATCTATGTAAAACGTCACCAGCTACAAACCATGTCCCCAAAGTACGTAGCTATTGTTCGGGATTGCTACAGCAACCTCACATTTGTAAATCAAATGACATAGACTGACATGCAGGAGTTCATAGTACACTCAGGATTAAGATCAATCCATATATGACTATCTGGTAGATCGAAATGAATTTCTTTATTTAACAAAAACTATAAAAACTCATTTCTATCTGGGTCCAATCCTATATGATCACATCATACAATGTGCCTCCATTCTCATGTCTCCACATGGACGATCCCAGATCAAGATCGCCATACAATTATAGATTGGACCGCAACTATAGATAAACCACAAATAAAGTACCTGCTTTGTTTGCTTTCTATGGACTATTTTAAATTACTAACTTCAGACTTAAATCCTCTTGTGTATGACACTCATACATTAAGTCTGAAGGCGCATGAGTAATCTAGGGTAAACATGATAATATATAATATGCGATATTAAACAAACACTTTAACAAATGAATAATGCATCATTTTATTTCATAAAATATAATACCGTTTACATTACATGATGCTCCAGGGCATATATCCCAACAATATACTGCCGGTTTTATGGTCCAAGAAAAGACTGGGACATAGGTGATGTCCAGCCTGTATTTGGTTACTCTTCAGAATTCTCGACAGTCTCTTTCCCTTCTGGCATTAAATTTTGGACAGAAATATGTTTTTTATTTATTTATTTTTTCAAATTTTGGATCGAAATATGGCCAGTCGGTAAAATCTACTTTTTATTTATTTTTTTAAAAGAAATTATTAACCGAATTATGTTTCGATAGGTAATTCGGTCAGTAATTTTACTGACTGACCTTATTTCGATTGATAATTTAATACTGATGATCCAAATACCGATTGAAAAAATTCGATTGATAATTGTAATTACAGATGAATTTTTTAGATTACGGACCGAATATTCGGATGATAATTTCGAAATTTCTTGAAGTGATTGCCAATCAATTTTTAAAACAATAACTTTTGGTGATGATTAATTGACTTTAATTTATTCCCTTCATTGTTTTGATTCTTATCAATTTGGAGGTACTAGTTACGACGGAATCAATTATTCGAAACTTGAAGACCTTCAAGAGTGTCAGTATCCGGAGCAAAATGTTGTTGTGGAAAATTACTAAAAGAAATTCGTTGTTCTTTCTTTCTATTTTTCTCTCTCTCTCTTTTAATAGAGAGATTCATTTATGTCATTTCTTTTTCTCTCATATCTTTGCTTCTTCTAATGGTTAAGTACTAGAGATTCCTTTTATTATAATTTTTTTCTTTGTTAAATATAAAATTTCCTTCTTTATGCTTGTTTGATTTTTATTTTTCACTTTTTTTTTTTAAATATAATTGACCTATATCAAACAAAATCTTACATTTCAATTAGGTTGAAATTCAAGATATATCTTACCAAATCATATACCGTCGAAACCCGTCAACTGTGTTGCATTTAATAAATAGAGAAACCTAAGCTAAACAAAAGAAGATACGATCTGATTATAACTTTTTTTTAATAAACTTAGAGAGAAAACCCGAGAAAGGAAATAGTATCGACCTCGAACTAAAAACTATGCTAAACAAAAACAAAGGAAAAAAACAATTAAGAGAATTTATAATTAGGAAATACATTAACATCATGAGAAAGAAGATTCAAAGATTGAGAGGGAGCTTCATCCCACCAACTGAACTCATCACAAGCACAAACAATTTTGACTAAATAATCAGCAATAGAACTAATCTCACAAGAAACATGAATTATTCAAAAATTCATATTGGTGACCAACTACAAATAATTGAACCATCTATTATGAATGGTACAAAAAAAAAAAAGGAAATTATGATTAGAAAAAAAGATGAATCACACTCCAGCTAAAGATTGTGCCACCCTTAGCATAAAATTTTCACCTATATCTTTACGCTCCAACGTTTTCCTCATGGATGTTTCTTTATTAGCGCGGGCCTCCATTCCTACTCTTTTTCCTTTTCTTCAATTGGCAATTGATTCCAGTCTATCTTCCTTAATAATTGAATTTGAAATTGAAATTGAAATTTTTATTACTGTGCCACACATCTAATATACTTTAGCTCAAACAAATTACAGTGCTAGAATTTTTTGTCACGCTTTTAAAGTTTTTCAATGTAATCTTAAAGTTACGTCCTGCATTACTTGAGATAAAGAAAAACTTGTTGATTAACATAGAAATTATTGCATTTAATGGGCCTAACTCAACCAAATAAAGTTAGTTTGAGAGTTGTCTTATATTCAAATTCATATATCAAAATATCATTTTTTTTAGTTGATGCGTGATAATTTTCTCAATACTCCACCTCATATGTAGGCTTGTCTTTTACCAGATTCTTAGCTATTGTGGGATATTTTCCACTATCTCACGGGTAAGAAGGTCTTTTGCTAGTTCATATCACAAGTGTGGACCCACTCGTATATAATATTGGCTACTATGTTGAAATTCATTAATTTAATTCAACTCAAAAACTAATTTGAAAGTTGAAAGTCGTCTTATGTTTATATACATAGATCTATATCACTTTTGAACTGATATGAAATATTTTCTTAGTTATATATTAATGGGACTGCAAGCATATTAAAAAATAAAAATAAAATCTAAACGTGATTGTCGACGTATATCTGAAACAGTGAATTAGTGAGGGTCGAATGAATTATATAAATTACACAAGTTTAATCCCAAGAGAAGACATCTTATCAAAGACAGAAGCAAACTAAATAAGATAAAAAAATCCGGTGATCTCAAGTTCTCGATTCTAAGACCACACACCGGGAATTAAATATTCAGGTAAACTCACCCTGTCCCGTTTGTTTTTGTTTTGTATCTTTCTTTTATATCCATTTTAAATTAATCCGTAAGAGGTTGGATTAAAATATTATGTTGATCTGGTTGCAATTTTTTTTTTATTTCTCTTGTCTAACAACCATTGATCAAATGATTAATAAAAAATCATCTCAAACACTGAATCATTATTCATTTTTAGAAATTGGATCATTATTATTACTTAAATTGTTTGTTATGATCATTAATTAGGAGTTGGTTGAAACATGGAGAAGGAAATGGATAACTTGATAATTGAAGAGTGCAAAATTGACATCAACAAGAACAGCTCGATATTTGAAGAACGCAAAGAGTGTAAAATTGACGTGAACGAAAACTTGGAGCTTCATGGTGAATGTTGTATTTACAGGGTTCCTAAAGCTCTCCGCAAACTGAATGAAGAAGCCTACACTCCAAAGGTAATATCAATAGGCCCTCTTCATCATGGCAAAGAAGAATTCGCTGACATGGAAAAGCAAAAAATAAGATATAAAAGAGAATTTCGTAAAAGAATCACTACAAAAAAATGGCAGGAAATTCTAAACTTCATAGAAGAAAACGAAGGTCGTATCCGCAATTGTTATGCAGAGAGGCCTATGCTTCCAAAACTTGACTTTATAACAATGATCTTGTATGATGCTGTCTTTATCATCGAAATCTTTTTGAGATTTTCTACAGAAAAATATCTGCACGGGGATTTTCTGCTAGATATATCAAGAATGCATGGTGATATTCGAGCAGATTTACAATTACTCGAAAATCAATTACCATTCTACGTGCTCAATGATTTATATAATTTAGCCTGCCATAATGCAGGGTGTGAATCTTCCTTCTTTTCACTATCTTGTCAGTTCTTCTACCTTTGTAAGCCCAACGAAGTACCTGTGAGAGTGGAATTAGATAAACACTTCACTGATTTGAGCAGATATTTTTTCAAAAAGGAACACCCAAAACCACGAGAAAGAAAACATTTTAGGGAATTACCTTGTGCAGTCAAACTGCAAGAGTCAGGAGTGAAGTTTAATAATATTAAAGGAGACTGCTTACTTGACGTGAGATACTTCAAGAAACAGCAGCGGTGCTTGGAAGGTGATGATGAGCTGCAAATTCCGAAAATTGAAATAGATGACTGCACAGAACGCTTATTTCGGAACGTGATGGCCTTGGAGCAGTGTCACTATCCAAAGGAAACTCTCGTTTGCAATTATGTTGATCTAATGGATATCCTTATCGAAACTGAAGAAGATGTAAATGTGCTTGTTGAATCAGGAATTATATCAAATAATCTGGGCGACAGTGCTACGGTAGCAAGGATGTTTAATAAACTTTGCCTAGAAATTACCTCTAGTCCTTCCATTTACGGTGAAATTTCCAAGAATCTGAAAGAGCATTATGATGATAGTTGGAACCATGCAAAGGCAACCTTGAAAATGGTTTACTTCACCAATCTTTGGAGAGGGACTGCCACTGTCGCTGCGGTTGTGCTCCTTTTGCTTACTCTTATACAAACCATATTTTCTATCTTGTCGATTGTGTGATTTAATAATTTGTATCGCAATGTGTGCTTTGCAATTTTTTTTTTTTTTTTTTAAGTTGTGTGCTTTGCAATTAATAATGGAGTGTATGTTGCCTTTGATGCTTGAATTACCTGTTTCTCATTGTAATACAATAAGGTTTATGTATTTTCAGTTGAAATATGATCCAACTATTTGCAATGTCTTTTCTGACATTTTTCAACTCAATACGAAATCATCGATCACTATCACTCGTTGATTTGATATTAAAAATTTATTTTAAAATCCTATTTAATTTATAATTTAACCTACCTCTTAATTTGTTTCCTATTTAATCTTAAAATTTTAAATTTTGATTAATAAAAAGTTTAACATATTTTTTTCCCTTTTACACTTCCAGAGCAAAAATAATAATTTTACTGTTCATATAAACAATAATTTTTGTCACTTTGAAAAAATAAAGGGTCGCTACAACAAAAACCGAGCATTGTTTTTTTACGAGGAAAACAGTATTCCCTAGGTAAATGTCATATTTCCGAGGGAATTAAATATTCTGTTGGTGATTAATGAATTAAACACAAGTTATTACCTAGGGAATTTATTGTTGGTCCATGCATGGTGAAAGCTGGCAGTTGGACTCCAGCCAAGGAGCAGCTTGATTCCAGCATGCATGGCAACTGTATGAAGTTGGTAAAACACGTTTTGCCAACTGCCAAAACGTGTGCTACTGTAGCACATATTTTGGCTCTATAAAATGAGCCTCATATGTTGGACAATTATGACTCATTCATGACTTTCCGATTAAAGAGACTAGTTTGCTTGTGATCCGATATATGCTTCGTACGTGGCAGACACAACTCCAGCCCTAGGCCAAGCATGTGACATCCGATACTGGATAGGAATACGCAATACTATGTATACTACGTCTGATATAGATTATATATTTCGTAGAAGAATATTTTTGGAGAATTAGGTAGGCACGGTGCTTTACTAAAAGCCAACCATGTCTTGTAAATCGGTAAAAACGTGGTACCTGGTACGCACGTATTCGGATAATCCGATGACCGAATTTACTGCCAATATATCTAGGGATCTCTTGGGTCGCATCACAAAGATTCACCGATGACATTTGACTCGAACAGAATTAATCTGAGATTAATTATGAGAGAGAGAAAATTAATCTGGTATTAATTCGTGAAGAAGAGAGAACGCGATTAATTTAGAATCAATCGGCAAAATAAATTTAATAGTTAAAATTGGATTTTACTATTTGATTTATTTATTTGGGCTAAAATAATATATCGAATATATTAATTGAAATTTGATTTCAACGCGGAATTAAAATTGAATTTTAATTCAAGCGAACGAATTAATTTGGAATTAATTCGCAAGCGACTTTCGTAATAATTTTACTAGGCATTATTATTTAATTAAATTGGATTTAATTATGTCGCAACGGAAAATTTGTTTATTCGGAATTAAACGAACCCGGGCCCGAGCGAAGTTGCGTGTTGAGTTAGCCGACTTAAATTCAGAATTTAAAAGTGGTGGGACCCACTTCACTTACATCACTTGTTTGACTAATGATGTAAGTGGTTAGGCTTAAAATTTTGGATTTGATTTGTTGAGTGAAAAGCTTGGATTTCTTTAACAACGCACTAACCAAATCCAACACTCAACCTCACTATATATTACTTAGTCAACTTTGGAAGTGTGAAGTGGTTACTATTCACAGCAACATTTTCTCTCCCTTTTCTCTCCAAAAACGTGAGCTTCTTCTTCTTGGAGGAGGATTTTTGCTTCACAAATTGTTCTAGCTAGCACTTAAGGAGTCAAGTGAATGTAATATGGATACTCACCCTTGAGTTGGAATCCATCTTCAAAGCTTAGAGCTTCACTACAGCCATGGAAGTTTTGAAAGTCATAGCCGATCAATGAAAGTTTTTTCCGCAAACTTCTTGATTATTTCACATACGAATCACGCTTAGAGATCATGTGGCATGTCTAGGACACTAACAATGGTATCAGAGCGAGATCTAAGCATGATTTGATTCTAGGGTTCTTAGACTTTAATTTGGGGATTTTGTGCTTGGAGCTTGATTTTGCCTAAATTGATTGTTTGGTTGAGTTTATATGATGTTGAATTGGATTTTTGCATCATTAGATTTGTGTAACATTGATTAAATTAATTTTCCCTAAAATCTATACCTTGGCAGAATGTAACCCAGATGTGCTCATGGTGACTTTTGAAATTTGACATATTGGATATGTTGTTGGCATGATATGTATTATAAATGTTGATTTAATTGGATTGAAATCAAATTGCATGAAAAATTCCTTGCCAATGCCGTGAGCCTAGCATGTTGGAATGGATTGATTGTGTTTTAATTTGTGTTGGACATAAATTAAAATGTTAGGCATGATTAATTGGATTAAATTGATATTTTGGAAACATTAGGTTAATTAATTAATTATGGTAATTGCACTTTAATTGAATTAATATGTAATTTGGAATGATGTATTAATTTAATTTATTGTAATTGGGCTTAATGGGCTTGGTTGAGCCGAGTTTGGTTTTGGACAATTGGGTTGGATCCAATTGGGCCTAAAACCATTTTCATAAAGTCCAAAGTATGACATTGGGCCTTTAATAATTTAATTGGGCCTAATGGACCTAAATTGA